>JAMKCH010076535.1:0-18155 GCA_023653785.1 Ophioderma brevispina | reverse complement strand
AAGTGTGTAGAATTCTCATAAGTTACCTTTTACAGCTGTAGAATTAACAGAAAAGGAAGAAAACGGCAGTGTTCCAAGATACGATTCTCCATTCAATTACGTGTTGTAGTAAGTGTCCGTTCGGACAGTAATGACTAAAATCTCTGATTCTGTCATTATTAGGTTGCTTCTGGTCTTATCATTTGCAGGGTATGTTAGGATACCTGTACGTGTTACGTACATGCTAAAATCTGATTTTTGATGATTTTTTCGATTTGCTGATTTAGCAAATCACTGATAGTGTCTTTAATATACCTTTTGGAATTTTAATGTTGAGCAAATTAAGTTAGGCCAAGGCCAAATTGATCTTAGTTTCCTGTTGAAGCACACATCAGATTAGCCACTGTGGCAAATATTTCATTATTTTGTGCAAAAATTGTTTTTCTTATAAAAAAAAAAACTTTTTCAGTAGTTGCTTGAAATATTCAAGCATCCCTTCCTGTTCATTTTATGCAGTTTCCTTGGGAGGGGCATCACAGCATACCGTAAATAATGAACTTCCTCCAGATTTTTGTCCCGCTTGTCTTCATACTCAGTGCAAAAATGCTGAAACTGTTTTTGTCACAGTTTCGAAACCGCACTCTGCTTGATTTTGAGAAAGGCAGTGACTATACACGGCTGCCGTGTACCTTAAAACCCGGAGACTATATACACGGCAACTTCGTTTTTCTGTTAATCAACATGTGTTTGGCTTCCTGATTGGCTCCAGTGTAGCCTTTACAGGCGGAGCCATGGCATGCCCATGCTCAATAAAAATCACAGCTTAAAAAAGGCCCAAAATATGATTGAAATATTCCATTTAAGTGTATCTTTCACTTAGCACAAATGAAAATTTACTTCAACGCGAACTGCTTATTGAAGAGTGTAGAAAACAATCTTAACTTCATACATCAATGCGATTCATTAATCGTGACTACTCCCGACAATTTAGTTCCGCTTTCAATAACAAAGGAATCCATAAAAATAAAGTCTTATTTACATCATTTGGATAGTACAACTCTAGTTTGAGTAGTACAGTGGAGGATTGTATAGTGTTTTTGTACAGGTTTTACACAATAAAAACAAAATCGCCCAAAGCCACTTTTAAAATAAATTACAGGAAATTCTATGAAATTACAACGGTCACATGACTGAGGCAAAGGCAAACTACTAATTTCTTAGACCAAAGACGGATCTAAGTCGCCTCTTTTAAAATAGTTGCTACCTGCAAAATAAAAATGCAAAATAACAATTGACAATAAATAAAAAAGATTTAAAATAAAACAAAAACAAATAAAGACGATGCTAAATGTACAAAAAAATAAGAATAAGATTAAAAGAAATAAAAAAGACAAAGAAATAAAACGAAGATAATAAATCAAAAAATGATTTAAAATTTTAAAAATAAATAAAACAATGCTAAACTAAAAATAAATACGAACCAAAAATAAAATAGATTAAAAAGTAAAAAAAGTAAAAAAAGACAAAAATAAATTCAAAAGTAATAAAAAGAACCAAAAATAAAATTACAAATTAAATAAAAATTAAAATATTTTAAAATATAAACAGAATAAAAATAAAAATGCAAATATATTAATAAATAACACTACTAAAATATATATTAAAATTTAAAGCAATAACAAAAATCTATAAAATAATAAAAATAAAATGATTAATAACATAAACAATGGTATATATATATAAAATATAATTAAAAATACTCCCCGAAATAAATATATAAAAGAAATTTAAAATTATTAAATAAAAAACTTAAAACAGAATATTAAAAAAAAATACAAACACAAACGAAAACAATGTTAGATTATAGCTTCCATATGAGTTAATAATTGGCATGATTACTTGTTATGCTAGCAAATATAGGTAGTAGAATGTTACCATGCGTAAATAAACATTTTTAGAGCCACTCAAACTTTAAAGTCTGACCTCTAGCCTTATTATTCTATCTCTACGATGAAGCCATCACATCACGGCTGCCGGGTCATGTGACATTCATGCATGGCCGCCGGGCAGCTTTTTGCCGTGTATGTAGCCTCGGCAGTGAGGCTCCTCTACATAACACGGCTGCCGGGCAGCTAACAACCGGACGCTATATACACGGCGGCCGTGTATATAGTCTTTGCCTTTGAGAAATGTGTTTCGAATTCTGTTAAATTGAAATAGACGCTATAGTGTAATTTCACAAAGTAACAAGTTACCTACAAGTTACCAACGGAAAAAAAATATCGCCCCGGGATGAATTTAGTATTCTGCCACCACTTAAAATTCCACCACTCCACCACCTCTTAAATATATATATATATAAATATATATATATAAATATATATATAAATATATATATATATATATATATATTATATATATATTATTATATATATTATTATATATATTATATATATTATTATGTATATTATTATATATATATTATATATATATTATATATATTATATTATATATTATATTATATATATTATTATTATATATATATATATATTATATATTATTATATATTATATTATATATTATTATATATATATTATATATTATTATATATTATTATATATTATATATTATTATATTATATATATAATTATATATATATACATATATTATATATTAATATATATATATATATATATATATATATTATATATTAATATATATATTATATATTAATATGTATATATCATATATTAATATATATATATATCATATATTAATATATATATATATATATATATAATATATATATATATATATATATATAATGTTTTACCGTTACACATGATTTTTTTGGGGGTCCAAGAAATACAAATTCCAGAAACATTAGGAGTTTTTCTGGGGCTGTACTCACTTATTACTCACCTATGTGCTTATAAAGGCAGAGTCCTATGCGACTCATATTGAACAAAAAAGGGACAATAAAATATTGTTACTTTTGGAGTTCTGACCCCCTAAACTTGGTCCCAGATGAAATATGTTGAAAGCAAGAACGATTTTAAAAACCCAAACAACTGAAAAGGTAAAGGAGCTATCACAGTTGGATGTCTAGATGAATTCTACACCCCAAAAAATCACCCCCCAATAGGGAGTTCAAAATGACATGCTGCTGTGCACATCTCAAGTGTTGACCATGGAATTTTGGCCCCCTGGGCTTAACCGTGGTCCAAATTTTGGGCAAAGAAAATAAAGCAGTAAGTTTTGTGTTTCAGTAACCTGCAACAGTTTGAATTTTGGACAATTTTACTCTTTTTGGACTAAAAATGCCTCAGAGAAGAACAGTTCATTTTAGGCTATAAATGAAAGTGATCCCAAATAGATCTTATATAGTTTGCACTTTTTGACTTTACCTTTGGGTATGACAATATTGAAGTGCACTCCCGTGTGAAAATTTTTTAAATACAAAATTTTTCTTTTTTTATAAAATTTACATTTTCGCATTGAAGTTTTGGGGCTATACTACTAGAAACAAACTTGGTATTTCTCTGTTTTTGTTTGTGTTTTGTTTTTGGGTTTTTTTTGGGGGTAGGGTTGCTATTGTTTTTGTTGCTTTGTCTAAATTTGCCTATATAGTGACTTAGTGGTCATTTTTCTTTTGGAATTTAATGTTGAGCAAATTTAACTTAGGCCAAGGCCCCATTGATACATTAGTTTCCCTGTTGGAGCACACATCAGATACCACTGTGGCAAATTTGCAATATTTTGCGCAAACAATTGTTTTTCTTATAAAAAAAAAACTTTTTCAGTAGGTTGCTTTAAATATTCAATCATCCCTTCGTTCATATTTATGGCAGTTTCCTGGGAGGGGCGTCACAGCATCTAAATATAACTTCCCCAGATTTTTGTCCCGCTTTTCCTTCATACTCAGTGCAAAAATGCTCAACTGTTTTTGTCACAGGTTCGAAACCGACTCTCTTGATTATTGGAAGTCCTGACTATATACAACGTCTCGCCGTGTACGTTAAACCCGGAGACTATATACACCGGTCCAACTTCGTTTTCTGTCAATCAACATGTGTTTGGCTTCCATGAATTGGCTCCAGAGTAGCCTTATAGGCGGAGCCATGGCATGCCCATGCCTCAATAAAATCACAGCTTAAAAAAGGCCCAAAAAAAACGATTGAAATCTTCCATTTAAGTGTATCTTTCACTTAGCACAAATTAAAATTTACTTCAACGCGAACTGCTTATTGAAGAGTGTGAAAACAATCTTAACTTCATACATCAATGCGATTCTTAATCGTGACTACTCCGACAATTTAGTTCCGCTTTCAATAACAAAGAATCCATAAAAATAAAGTCTTATTTACAATCATTTGGGATAGTACAACTCTGTTTGAGTAGTACAGTGGAGGATTGTATAGTTGTTTTTGTACAGGTTTTACCAATAAAAACAAATCGCCATCGGCCCAATCCCCTTTTAAAATAAATTACAGGAAATTCTATGAATCACAACGTCACATGACTGCGGCAAAGGCAACCAACTAATTTTCTAGCCAAGACGATCTAGTTCGCCTCTTTTAACCAATAGTGTTTCTACCTGCAAAATAAAATGGCAAAATAACAGTTGACAATAATAAAAATATTTAAAATGTAAACAAAACAACTAGAGGTAGGTTGGCCATAGGCCCCCTGGTACAGACAACACACAGGCCTATGGTAAATTGACCGCATTCAAGCATGTCAAGCCTTTGACCCATGTCCACAACAATCTTGTGAGGATCTGAACTCCTGTTAACGGCTTTATCTGTCTTCTATAGGCTGAGATATAGTCATTTAGTCTCAATTTTTAGCATTTTTTTTTTGGCAATTTGATCATTGTGACCCATTTAATGACCTTTGACCCCGAAACATCCAAAAAAAATTATAGACTCGCAAATGCATTGGTTGCAGTGTCAAATAAAAAAATCTACTACTTAGTTCTGGAGAAAAAATTCTAAACTTCGCTCATTCGGAGGCTTGTTGTAGATTTTTGAACTTTGACCTTGACTTAACCTTTGGGGTCGAGACTATCATATACCTTCCTACCATTAATGTTACATCACTGTATCAATAACGGGCTTTATCTGGCCTCTTTAGGCTGATTAAGCCCCTTTGGTCTTATTTTAGCATTTTATTGGCAAAATGACCTTTTGACCCCCCTTGTGACCTTTGATCCTGGTATAAAAAAACCACTGAGGTACACAACAAAAATGCCTTGTTCCGTTTTTTAAAAAAAAAATCTGCTAAGCTTAGTTTCTGGAGATAAAAATTCTGAACGTTATTAGCTCAAAACCGTAAAATGACCTGTAAATGACCTTTGACCCTCCAAATAAAAATACTTTGCAATACATTGGCGAACATACATGCATATCGGAAGGTCATTTACTCTGGCTATGTTTACATTGAGAGTAAAAAGTTTTGAATGTTTTAAATATTTTTGGTTTTTGACCGGAAGTGACCCCTAATTCCCTTTGAAACTCCTTATTTCCTGAACCCCTAATATGTAGCAATTGTTCAGTGTGTTTCCCTCGACAAGTTTTATTTGATATCAGCATGATCCTGTGGAAGAAGATAATTTTGCCAATAAATGCAGTATTTGAACCCTGTGACGAGTCAAAGGTCAGATTGTGGTCAAATTCATATGGGCAGGTGATGGTGTCGCTGAGCGTGTCATTTGTGCAAACCTGGTCACTATTGGGCACGGCCTACCGTGAGCTATAAGCACATG
This sequence comes from Ophioderma brevispina, assembly GCA_023653785.1. NCBI lineage: Eukaryota > Metazoa > Echinodermata > Ophiuroidea > Amphilepidida > Ophiodermatidae > Ophioderma > Ophioderma brevispina. The sequence goes on along the minus strand of JAMKCH010076535.1, from coordinate 12,409 downwards.
ACAGAAAGAACTAGAGGTTATGTGGCTATAGGCCACTTGTACACAGCCCTTTTTAAATATCGACCATGGACCTTTGCCCCCATGTCAAGCACAATTTTGGTGAAGTATCTGAGCTCCTTTAACAGCTTTATCTGGCTTCTATATCTGATATATATCCATTTAGACCCGCATTTTTAGCATTGTTTGGCAAAATTGCCATTTTGACCCCCGTAATGACTTTGGACCACCGATATAAAAAACCGAAATAGAACATCGCAAAAATGCATTGTTGCCGTTCAAATAAAAATTCTACTATCTTGGTCTTGGAGTTAAAAAGTCCTTAAGTTTTAGCTCAAACCGGAAATGACCTGTAAATTGACCTTGACCCCCAAAATAATACCCTGCATACATCGGCTAACATACATTGCACATCTGAAAGTTGTGTCCCTCCTGCTATGTTTTAATTTTGAGATAAACATTTTGAAAATTTTTAAATATTTTTGGTGTTTTTTGACCGGAAGTGACACCATAATGCCTTTGATCCTTATTCCTGAACACCCCCAGTATTGTACATGGGCCAGTGGTTCCTCTGAACAGTTTTCGTTGATATCGGCATGATCCTGTGGAAGAATATATTTGCCAATTATGGCATATTTTGGTCTTGCAACCGACATTACCCCCTTGATGACCTTTGACGCCTTATCGTGACACCCTATATGAAGCATGTGTCGATGGTTCCTCTGAACACGTTTTAGGTGATATCGGCATAATCCTGTAAAGAAGTATTTTTGCTAATTAAAATGACATATTTGAACCCTGTGTACGAGGTCAAGGTCAGATGGGGGTCAAAATGATATGGCAGGTGATGTTTCGCGTGACGGGATCATTTGGTGCAAACCTGGGCACTATTGGTCCAAGGCACTACGGAGCGATAAAGGCACATTGACCGAAAGAACTATAGGTTATGTGCCATAGGCCATGGTACCAGCCTTTTTAAATATGACCCTTACCCTTTGACCATGTCAGCACAATTTTGGTGAAGGATCTGAAGCTCATTTAACAGGCTTTATCTGTCCTCTATAGGCTGAGATATAGCATCAGCCATTTTTAGCATTTTTTTTGGGCAAAATTGACCATTTTAACCTCCCTTAATGACCTTGGACCCCGATATAAAAAAAACCGATGACATCGCAAAAATGCATTGTTCAATTCAATAAAAATTCTACGACTGCTTAGGTTCTGGAGATAAAAAAGTCTGAATTAATTGACCAGAAAACCGGAAATGACCTAAATTACCTTTGACCTCCAAAATAAAAATACTACCCTTGCATACACCAACAAACCAGTAACATTACTGCATATCTGAAAGTTAGATCACTGTACTATGTTTTGGTTTTGAAATACAATGTTTGAATCTATTTTGGAATATTTTGGTTTGACCGGAAGTGACCCCTTAATGACCTTTTGATCCTGAAACTGTGGACCACCCGAAGTACCCTGGCTTAGTGAACACTACGTGCTCTATGACGTCACTCTGCTACGTAATTTGAAGGCCCAGGCGATTTTTGAATTTTTTCACAATTTTTTGGCTTTGAACCGAAATGACCCCCTTAATGTGACCTTTTGACTCCTATCCCTGAACACCCTTAGAAGGCAAGGGTCAGTGGTTCCTCTGAACCAGTTTGGTTGATATCGCGTAATGTCTTGTAGAAAGATAATTTGGTAACAAAAACTGACTATTTGTGACCCTGTTGACCTTATGCACCTCTATAACTGTGACCCCTTGGGTCACGAATGGGTCAACGGTAATTTTCTGTATTTACGATATCCCGAGGATTTTCCTGTCAAATTCAGTTCAATCGGAGCTTGTTTGTCAATTTTGACCTTTTGACCTTGCACTTTGACCTTGGGGTGGAGACTCTCATAAGACCTCTTCTACTATAATGTTACTACATCACTGTAGTAATAACGGGCTTTATCTGTCCTCAGAGGCTGAGATAAATCCAAGTTTGGTCCCGTATTTTTTTAGCATTTTTGGCAAAATTGAACCTTTTGACCCCCTTAATGACTTGAGTCCTGGTATAAAAAACCCTCGGTACCCAACAAAAGGCATTGTTTCAATTCAAAAAAAAAAATTCACTACTTTAGTTCTGGATATAAAATTTCCTTGAAATTATTGACCATAACCGGAATGACCTTAATGACCTTTGACCTTCCAAAATAAAAATACCCTTGCCTACACAGGTAACATGAATGCCAATCTCGAAAGTTAAGTCACTGTCCTATGTTTTGGTTTTTGAAATACAAATGTTTGAATATTTGGAATATTTTTGGTTTTTGACCGAAGTGACCCTATAATGACCTTGGAATATCCTGAACTGGTGGACAACTCGGAAAAAAAAAAGACCCGGCCTGGTAACAATACATTGCCTAATGACGTCACTCTGCTACGTCCGTTGTAAGGACAGCGTTTTTTCGAATATTTTTCACATTTTTGGCTTTGAAACCGGAAATGACACCCTGAATGACCTTTGACTCCTTATCCCTGAAACACCCTATCTGAAGCAAGTGTCAGTGGGTCCTCTGAAGAAGTTTTAGTTGCATATCTGCGTAATTCTGTAGAAGAAGAAATTTGTAACATTAAATGCATATTTTGCACCCTGGGCGAGTCACGTCAGATAGGGGTAAAGTCATATGGCAGATGATGGTTCGCTGAGCGGTCATTTTGTGCCAACCTGGTCACTATTGGCCAACCAACGAGGCGCTATAAGCACATTTACAGAAAGAAAGAAAGAAAGAACTAAGGTCATGATTTGGCCATAGTCCACTGGTACAACAGCCGATGTTAAATATGACACCATGTCAACCATGTCAAGCCTTTGACCCATATCAAGCACAATCTTGGTGAAAGATCTGAAGTCTCTTTAACGGACGGGCTTTAATCTTTCTTCTATAGGCCTGAATATATTTCAATTTATTCTCATTTTTTAGTCATTTTTGGCAAAATGACCATTTGACCACCTTAATGACCTTTGACCCGAATATAAAAAAACTTTAACATCGCAAAAATGCATTGTTGCATTCAAATAAAAAAATCTCATGTCTTAGGTAGTTCTGGAGATAAAGAATTCTTAAAGTTTTTTAGCTCAAACCGGAAAGTACTGAGGTAAATGACCTTTGACCCCCAAAATAAAAATACCTGCATACATCGGCTACATAATATATGCATATCTGAAAGTTATGTCACGCTGCTATGTTTTACATTTTGAGATAAAACTTTTTGAAAGATTTTTAAATCTTTTGGGTTTTTCACCGGAAGTGACCGTGACCCTTAATGACCTTGCATCTTTTCCTGAACACTCCCTTATGTAGCATGGGTCAGTGGTTCCCTGAACAAGTTTAGTTTTTGAATATCGGCATGGTCCTGTGAAGTAGATAATTTTGGCATGTAAAGGCATATTTTGGCTTTCAGACCGGACATGACCCCCTTAATGACCTTTGACGCCTTATTTTGTACACCCTAATATGAGCAGGGGTCCGTGGTTCCCTCTGAACAAGTTTAGTTGATGAATCGGCATAATCCTTAAAAGAAGATATTTGCGATTTAAATGACATATTTTAACCCTGTTACTATGTCAAGGTCAGATGGGGGTCCAAAGTCATATGCCTTGAGGTTTTATCGCTTAGCGTGGGTCATTTGGTGCAAACTTGGTCACTATTGTCAAGCCCACTACTATGCTATAGCACTTGACATAAGAAAGGAAAGAACTAGAGGTTATGTGGCCATAGGCCACTGGTAAACAAGCCGTTTTTAAATATGACCCATGACCTTTGACCCCATGCAAACAACATTCTTGGTGAAGGATCTGACGCTCCTTTAACATAGGCTTTCTGTCTCTATAGGCTGAGATATAGTCAATTTAGTCTAATTTTTTAGCCATTTTTGCAAAATTGACCATTTGACCCCCGCTAATGACTTTGACCCCGATATTAAAAAACCTGCTTGACAACGCAAAAATGCATTGTTTGCAGTTCAAATAAAAATTCTACTATTGCTTAGTTTCTGAGATCAAAATTTAAACAGTTATTTTAGCTCAAAAAACCGGAAATGACCTGAAATGACCTTTGACCCCCAAATAAAAATACTTTGCATACATCAACAACATCATGCATATCTGAAAGTTAGTCACTCTGCTATGTTTACCTTTTGAGATAAAAATTTTGAAATGTTTTTAAATATTTTTGGTGTTTTTTGACCGGAGTGACCCTACTACCTTTGATTTTCTTATTCCTGACACCCCGTAGGTAGCATGGTTCGTGGTTCCTCTGAAACAAGTTGAGTTGAATACTGCATGAATCCTGTAGAATTCGATATTTTTCGCATTTAAATGGCATATTTTTGGTTTCAGACGAATGACCCCTTAATGACTTTTGACGCCTTATTCTTGCACACCCTATATTGAAGCATGGTCGGTGGTTCTTCTGAAACAAGTTTTTAGTTATATCGCATAATCTGTACAAGAAGATAATTTTTTGCGAATTAAATGACATATTTGAACCTGTGACGAGGTCAAGGTTCACATGGGGGCAAAGTTCCATATGGCATGTGATGGGTCGCTGAGCGGTCATTTGTGCATACCTGGTCACTATTGTCAAGCCACTACTGAGCTATAAGCACATTGACAGAAGAAGAAAAAAGAAAGAAGCAGAACACGCTATAAAAAACAGAACAGCCGATTTGCAATCGGCTGTGTAAGAAGAAGAACAACGCTATAAACAGAACACAGCCGCTTTGCAATCGGCTGTGTCAGAAAGAAGACGAAGAACAACGCTAGTGAAACAGAACATAGCCGATTTGCAATCGTCTGTGTAAATAAGCAGGGTTAGCACTAAGTTTTGAAACCAAGGGGGTCCATTGGTACCCTTAACAACCCGAATTGCAAATTGTGAGGGTCCAATCGCAAATTCTGGGGGTCCACATTTTTTATTGTTCCAAAATTTCTATGGTCCATCTTCAGTCATAGTTGAATCTGATCCTGTTTTTGAACCTTTTTTTTGTGTAAATTTAAGGCCAATTTCACAAATATAAATATTTACTATAATATGACCTTGATTAAATAATTCTGTACACATTGATTTTAATCATGGCATATACAAGTTAAAATGTCAGTTTGAACGTAGATTACAAAGGAGGTATACAGGTAAAGCATTTTGGGCAGTCATTTATAGTCATTTGTCATTTATTAAATAAAGTTGACAACATTTTAAAGTGTATTTTTTGTAAAAGACAATACTTATTTTCTTTATTCAAAAATTGCCAAACAAGACCCAGACCTACACTGGTCTTTCTTCTGTTTTTTTTTAATTAGAAAAAATTATTGTCCCACTAAAATATATTGTTAATAACTCAAACATGTAACTTTGTGTGCTCCGCTTCTCTTCCTTCTCCAGCCTCCCCCTATTTCGCTAAGCATAACTCCACATTATTCTTTTCTGTTGTCATTAACGGATGTGAGGTTATGCAATACTACGTACTACCTTTTGCCTGTCTTATCCTGGGTTTACAGGCCAAAATTCAAGAGCCAACTTTTCACACTGCAGACTAACAAATATCACAAGAATTCAGATCGCGTTTATTTATGTGTTCCTTATATAATATATTACCTTTTCATAGAGTTAATACTCCAAATTTTTTCGAAAACGTAGACATTCTAATTTTATCGGGAACACTTTCTCGTGCGAGACCTGGCTGGAACACCCGGCCTGACTAAATTGTTTACCTTTGATCCGGCAGGTCACATACCCGTACCCCGTTGACCCACTTACTCCCTGGCGCTAATATACGCACGGCCGTTTACAATGTGCTGCTATTCACGGGCCGCAATGTTTTGTTAGTTTCGAACGAAGGGCTCGGGACTCAGTATTACTGGAGAAAACAGAGAAAGTACCTTTTGATAAACAAACAACACTGTGACCCGTTTGACGTATTTCATGACCTCTGGTGCCTTTGCTTCCCTCATGCATTGGAACGCAGAAAGGATGTAAAGTCGCAATTTTGTTCAAATTGTTTGGATTTTATAATTTCTTTGAGAGTTTTTTTTCACATATGTCATTGCATTGTATATGGTGTCAACTTGCGATTGATAGTGAAAGCAGGGATGTTTCGCTCTTTTGGAGGAATTTGAGATCGACAACGTTGAGGTAGGTGACAGGGAAAAGTGTATTCCTGTATGTATTTGCATAACTCCACTCCGTTAATGACAACAAGTCATGTTAAAGACATAATGGGAAGTTATGCTTAGCAAACTACAGCTCGCCTCCCCCTCCCTCCCATAAATAAAATCAAACTAATCAAAATTATAACCCCCCTCCCCCTCCCACCAGTTCTAGCCACAATATTCCTTTTCTAAAATACCCCCTAGTATCAGCAGTGGGATGAGTCCAAGGGGTGAGCCACAGCCCCGGGAGGGGAACCTAGTCAATGGGGTAAATTCTTTTGTTAGTTACCATGGTTACAGTTTCTGGCATGCTCCACTTATTGATTACCAGCCTAAGGTCGGGTCCTTTTAACTCTTTGAGTGCTACATTTCATCATGGAGGTACTGATTTCATGATCTTTTTACGGTTAAAAACAAAATAATCCTTGCACATACATGATTTAAGAAGTTTGATAAATAAATGGACAATCTGTATTTTAAAACCAAATGGATTTTTGGAATTCATCATTTTGAATGGAAAAACTTTGAATGAATTCTCAAGCTGAAACTCACTTCAGGGTTAATGATAAAATAATATGGAGCTACTGGCTGGTTTGGGCAGTGTTTCGTGACTGAAACCGGCCAAGAAACAAGCGTTAGTTGAAGTAATACTAATAGCCTATATTATGTTATTGCATGTCGATATGGATCATGTTCTGCTTTATACACTTGTTGAAATGACCGAGAGGAGGTAATTTGATTACCTGCATTTTCTGTTCTACTTTTGAAATGAAAACAACACCACCTTGTTCAGCCCATGCTGCTGAAAGTCGGCAGGTCGCAAAATGTTTAATATCGCATAGCGGACAGGCTAACTGGGGTGATTATCACTTTATTTATGAAGTTTGCCGATGTCAATGAAAAGCAAACAATTACATAAGTTATACTGAAGACTTGATTGTGTTTCCTTCCCCGATGTTTTTTCTAAACCACAACTTCTACAATTTGATCAGACTTGCCGACATTTACCCAAATTACCCTGGTTAATCTTGGGTTTGAGGACTATATTTTCAAAATGCCTGATGTCATTAATGTTCGTGGCCCAGTCTTCCAGATAGCTTCCTGTTTGCCCCTCCGTCAAGAAACGCCACGCTCGCAACTCCCCTTAGGTTGAGTTGTCGATTTGAGACCACGGAAAGAAGCATCCCCTTTCCCCACTCCCCCCCTGTCCATTTGAAAAACTATAAACTTTAGTTTGGAAGCTGATTTTTTTCAAATATTTTCCCCTATGATTTTTTTTACGCTTAATTTTTTCTGCGTCTGTGAAAATTTCAAGGCCGGCCGTGTATATAGTCTTTGCCTTTGAGAAATGTGTTTCGAATTCTGTTAAATTGAAATAGTGAATAGACTCTATTAGTGAAATTTCACAAAGTAACAAGTGTACCTACAATGTATCACCAAGGAAAAAAATATCGCGTCCTGCCCTCCCCCCGGGATTGATTTAGTATTCTGCCACCCTTAAATTCGGCAACCTTTTCACATGCGGTTTTATTCCTTTAACGTTGGCAATTTCGTCGCCTGTGTGCAGATATAGCTATGACACCCCAAAATTTAAAGTTTCAGAAATATACAAACTATAAATCAAATTAGCTTTGTGAAGAGACCAATACATGGTGAAACCCCATTAGATAGGGTTCGTTAGAATATTGCTTTTGAAATGTTACTGAACATGGGTACATTTCTCTGCCAAATGCCTTGCAATCGGCCTAAGGACCCCCCCATCAATTTTTTTTTCCCAGAAATGTATTGATATATAAAATTAAAGCTTTTGAAAGACAAATGCAATGGTTTCAAACACTATGAAGATTCTGCTTTCATTGAAAATATTGTGCCTTTGAAATTAGAGTACCTAATACACCTAACACCACCCACCCACCCCCCACCCACGATCCCACCATCACATACCCATACCCACCATTCCATTCCACTCGCCATACATGCCATACCTTCCCACATCCTCTCACTTATAAGAAGGAATTTGGGTTGACACACAACATCACTCTCACACCACCCACCACCCACCCACCCAAACATTCTAATAGAACCCCCAAAAAAAACACACATCATCATCATCATGCATTAATGAAGTATGTCCTAAAAAGCACACACACATTGTAAGAAAGCAACAGAAATAGTATGAGGTTAATGTTTAAAAACAAGCAAAGGTGCCAAATAAAGGCGCCATGTATAGTCATCATAACGAAAAAAAAAACATGGGGTATTTTTGAGTAGAAACCGGAAGTTTATCATCCTAATTAAGAATCATGAATTGCATATTGCGCAGTGTGCGGAATTTGAGTTAACTTTTCTTGGAGAAAAAACTCCAGAAATACAAAAAAACACATTTTTTCAAGGCCGTTCCTACCTGACTAGTCTCAAAATCGGGATTTTCCCAGATTTTTTCCGATCGCGCCAAAAAAACCGGTGAAAAAGTGAGTAAATAGCCAAAATCGGACCTACTTGACCGATTTGACACATGAAAAAAAAACACGGGGAAATTGAGCTGGTGTCTCATTTAATGGACCAGGCTGTGTGAGAGAGCACGTGTGAAGAATATCACACTTTTCTTTGAAAGAGGCTGACACCCTGACAACACGTTATTGTCAATTAAATCTCCACAGAGCACACATCGGCGTCAAATTTGTCTTGGTCAAAACCATCGGCTGGACAATTTTGGTACAAGTTGCATCTGAAAACACTTTAGATGTTAGAACAGGTATTTAAGTTTTTCCTTACAAGTTTTGGTATGTCCTTCATGATTCGTGTCCACCAACTTTGAATTGTTTGGATCATCTCTTTGAAAAGAAAATTCCACCACAGACCCTAACTGTGTTACCGGGGATATCCGGAAATAGCTACAGAATACTAAATTCTTCCCCCCCCCCCATTGCCCATGATATACTACAGTCGCAAGGAGCTTAGCGATTTTTTTTTTATACATCACTTCACTTTCCGTCGCTTATTGGCAAAGCGACTGCCGATATCTAATCGATAAGTCGCTAGCATAACCAAGCGACTTGACGCAAGCCCACGCAAAGCCAGTGACTTGAATTCAACTCAGACTCTCCCACGACTTGACGCTGGAAGCGATTGAAACAAAAAACGCTGCGAGCGTTTTTTCACTAAGCGATTTTGCAGTCGCACTCTGCGACGGCAGTATATCTCATGGGCTTAGGCTTATTATTCCTCATGCTTAGGCTATATGGTCATGTACGTCGAATTCGACAGTCAAACATGCGTCGATGCAATTGCAAGTTCATACGTTAATTTTTTAGAAAACACCAATGAACGAAGACATTTAACAATCTCCTTCACACAATCTTAACTCTATACCAACCTAGTGGTGGAGGCTGATTTTTACATATTGACGTTACACTGGTTTCAAAACGGAATATTAAATGTTGCAAACGCGTAACACGGCTACTTATTCTGTGCTGCCATATTGCTTTCTTTAGTGTTTCTGCCGGTCCCAACTTTGGTAATCTTATGCTTAAGTTACCTAGTTGGTTGAGAAGATTTGTCAAATTCCCAATTAAACAGTTTCTGCTATTTATTAAATTTTAATAATACCTTTGGTGGTATATTCTAACTGCATGTCCCAATAATCACAAATAAAGTCATAAACGACTTTATAAATTTAAAAACAAAAACAACAAATTTATAATTTAGATTTATTTTGACAGGGGCGCGTGCCCGTCGTGTAGGTGATGTTCGACAGCAAAATGACTGAAACGATACAGCTTTTCCTAACAACTTGGTAAATATTTACAGAAATATCACTTAGTTTTCACAAATTTATTCATGGTGAATATTCAGATTAGTTTAAACTTAGTGAAGACTGTTGAAGAAAATTGTGGTATTAATAATAATTTCACACATGAATAATATTGCATTGTTTGTTGATGCTCCGTACCACATCATGATGAATTCGACAGGCTTTACAATTACAATGCAGCATGGCAAGGAAACTAAATTTGGGCGATCCTGCGTATGGGTCTCATCGATCGACATGTATACGTTGTTATTGGTACATTACTTAAAATTACGAGGAGCATTGGAAAGAATTTAGTATTTCTGCCACAGGCTACGAATTTCGGAACCTTAACGAATAAAAGAACCCCGCATGTTAAAGGTGCCGAATTTTTTAAGTGTGGCATAATACTAATTCATCCCGAGATTTTTTTAGGAACCCGGCAATCAGTACATTATGGTGGCGCTATTTTACTGATAAAGTCGCATAGCCGCATCGGAATGCTGTAGCGGCCATGTTTGCGATCGTAAAAAATAATCTATTTCACGGTACTGCAAACCCATTTTTCATAACTTTTCCCCGGCAAAGCAACATGTTTCTCACATAAGGTTATCGGAGATAGAAACCGCCAAGGATCATGGGGCCGAAAAGGGGGCAAGAGCACCACACACGTCGATGATCATTTGTTTCCGGGCACTGTCAATGAGGCATCACAGCAAATGATAGAACCAAACTTCATTGAGAGTGTTTTCAATTATGTTTTAATAATGATGATAAATATACTACCAGGTTGTTGTCCATGAATGTTAATTACAAGTAATCTTGTTTTATAAAGGTACGCACAAAATTCTCCCCTCAAAAATAACCAGAAATTTCACACTTTCGTCAGTGCTATCGAAAGATGTATTGTAGCGTGCAGACGCCAATGGAGTTGACTACCTATAACCCAAATTCTCGTCGTTTACATTAAACATCACAATTTCATAACATTACCAGTATTTTCAATGAAGTCAGCCGACTATAATCCCCCCGCAGTATGAGTAGCATTTCACATTTATATTTGAGTTCATCATATTAATATTAGTTAAGAAAAGAGACCTTTTCTTGGAACGACGCATCTGAGATACACCGGACACTGAGGCAAACTTGGTCATCGCTGCTGCTTGAATCACGGCCCACACATCGCGCATCGCACACATAAAATTGTTAGACTTCTATCACCCCTACCTGTATTTTCATAACTGTAATTTCGATTCGACCATTATCAATAATGTAATTTTTTTGGTTGGCCTACATCAAAGTTAGACAAATCTTTAAAGTTTGCTCTTGTCGATTAAGTTTCAAAGAGTTGTACATTACGAATGCATTTTGAACATTTTACAATGTCACACTGCAGTGGATCCCGAGACTGAGTCGCCGCCCACGAAGTGTGCACATGGAGTTATATTTGCGTGCGGGGGATCGATCGTTCTAAATTCTGTAGCTTCTGTTGACAAAACATCGATCCTTACAAATAAATTTATGTATGCAAAAAAATATAAACTTTCTGTTTTTTTACAGTTTTTTTTACAATTTACAAGTGTCGTATTTGGCTGAAATATTTAAACTAAATGTGGGATTACCAACCACAGTACGGATTTGGGGCCTGTAGCTCTGCATATAGCACACGGGCAGATCGCGCTCATGACAACTCAAATAATGTCCTCTATACCCCCCAAACTTTTACAGATAAAGATGTATATATTCATGCAGCTTTAGATACTTTTGCTGATTTTTTTTAAATACCAGACTCACAATTTTGGAAAGTTTTTTGAGTTCCATTGCCAATAGGCAAGTACACCTTGTTTACAGTTACATCCGGGATTCCCATCTTTGTTTGCCCCTTTTCGATCCCATCATGCATTGCGGTAGAGCGCCCTCTGTTGATATGTTGCTATCTACGATAAACCTTATCAAAGCAAAATATTGGAATTATTTTTACCATAATGTGGCCTTAACCAATAGTGCAGTTTCGAAGGTGAGCCATAGGTGATATTAGATGAGTACTTGGCGACACCAGTGGCAAAATGCAAGATTGGAAGTGATGAAAATCCCTAGAGAGCAGCTGAGCAGGTGTGCCTATGGTAGCATGAACCTAAGTTGGTTAAAGCAAATCACTCTGTGATTTTTTCCATGCCTGGCACCTACTTGTATTCCCGGGGCTGTGTTTAATGCTGATGATGGAAAGAATTTAGTATCTGCCACAGGCACATTCGGCACGTAACGGAAAAAAACCGCATGTTAAAGGTGCCGAATTTTAAGTGGTGCAGAATACTAAATTCCATTCCCCTGATGATAGCTTAGGATTATTGTTGGTGTTAGAACTTGGGTTATTCTAAATGTGGAATGGTGAGTCCCGTGAGGAGGGTGTTCATTAAAGTGG
>JAMKCH010076533.1:0-12506 GCA_023653785.1 Ophioderma brevispina | reverse complement strand
TGTGCAACCAAAAATGAAGTTTTTAAATAAATCTGTGTATTTCCATATTCTCACTATTTCATAAAAATAGTTTGAGCAAATCAAGTGCAAAGTGGCCTTTAGATTTCTAATTCTTAACCAACCGGGCCGGGATAATAACTTTGCAATCATAGCTAAAATGATCATTGGGTTTGTAGTTCCTGGAAATACATGATGACAAACTAAAAGTGATGGCAATTTCATAAATCACATTTTCCCAAAATGGCCCGCATTTTAAAGGTAACAACAGCCCGACTATTGACATTATTTTTGTATATAGGTTGTCTGGCTCAAGGAGGGTTCAATATACAATTGCCAAATTGGCCTGAGTCATGGCAATTAATATCCAACGGCTTTTTCAGAGGGGGCCGAAATCTCGTCAAGAACAAAGAAAACCGTATATTTTCTTATTAATTACCGGGGTAAGAGAGATGATTTTGGTTTAAAATGATGGTAATTCCTGGGTTCAAGAGTTCAATAACTATTTCGTCAAAAGGTGTAGGATTAATATGAAAAGTGATGTTTATTTGGATTAAGTCACTTTCTTTCCAAGATAGCCAATCATTTTAAAGTAGCCGCAAAGTATCCAAGAGTGTTAACTTACTGCAATGTCAGGCTTAATGTGGCAAGTGATAAAATATATTAACCCCGATGCTTGATAATAATACCAACCCTGAAGCCCTCAGTACTCCCCTCCCCCTTAGACCCTCCTAACTGAAGACCTGTCACTATCTGCGCCTAATGGCCCCTATGAACTAAAACCCCAAACATATACTACCAGTAGGTGTTCACGTGAACCATGACCATATATATAATTGTTCGAAATTCGGAAAAGGAACCTGTAAGACATTGTAATATTGTCTTTATCTTTTAAATCTATCTTGGCGTATACCCCCATATTTTGACACGGTATATATCATACATGCATGTGTAGGAAGATTTTCCATTTTTCTCTTAGTATTTAAAGCTATTTAAACATGCTGCTAAAATCTCTGCAAGGTGGTTTACACTCATTAAGGTGGAAAGTGAGGGTCATTATTCAAGATGCCGCATTTTACCCCCGCCATAATTAATATTGCTGCAATTCAAAGAATGATTTGTCAGACTTGGGCAATCATGGAATTGGAGATCTTTATTTCGTAATTATTATCAGAGAGTATTGTATTCAAACACATTGGGTCAACTAGTGCCGGGAGGCACTCCCTATGCAAAGTGAGGATACTAAATATGCCGAAAAGATAAAAAGACTACACGAAGTCGGCCACGGATTGACCACATCTTGCCTTGGGTACCACAAGTCCTTTTCCGTTTAACCGATAAAATAATGTACCCAAAAACTACTGGGTCATCTTTAACACACTCTGATAAATTGGTGTCATCCAGTATGTAACTTTAAGTAGGGGGCCAAATGTATTTAAACCAACCTAAAATTAAAATAGAAGTGTCTCTTTTTCAGAGTTCAAACTCTGCCATGGAAATTATAATTATTGCTGCCATGACATTATAAATTTGTTTAAAATGTACGTGTGCTGTGAAAATTTTGAATTTGGGTTTTCAAATTTCTTTAAAAAGTGGATATCACATCTTAATGCAACTTGTGATAAAGTGAATAACCGGCTAGACAAAATGGGGGTCATTGTTTAATATATGTGAACTTTTTAAACAGTTGGCCATTTAGTTAATAGCCTGTGCAATGTAGGACAAGCAAGCATAAAAGGAGCGGCCAAGAATTTTTTTACGACGTCAACCACAGGTCAGCACTCACAACATTGACTACGCGCTCTGACAGGAGATGTGAATCTTTGCTGCAAACAAATCTACTACAAAGCTGCAGACTCAAGTCACCTACAATCTAAATGCCCAAGAGAAGGAATTGAATACATGACCGTCAATGAGGAAGAGAATCAGAAAACCTATCTGCAGTACACACGGTACCCAACTAAAAAAGTGTTGTTCGCATCCTCAGTACCTCGGGTTCCTATGTTTGACAGCCAGAACGACTCAGCTATTAAAGGGCCGTCGCCTGTTCGCTAATAGCACAATCGTTCCCCCTATCCCCCAGAGATTTTACAATTTTACCAAAGTCGTCACGTTTTGTATTTGAAGAAAGTAATATTCTTTCCATTGTTACTACAGTATGTGTAATCTTATGGTTAAAGGATCTTTGGTTTGGAAGTTATGAACGAAAATGTACCCCACATTTTGGTCGACCGATGATTAATTTTCACACAGATAGGGTCTAAGAAAATCATAATTTGTAGCTCTCACATGAAAACGTTGAAATGATCAGCGCAAAACTCTACAAGATGGGGTTTAGAGTGCAGACCATTCTGGCAATGACAATTTTATTTTAACTTAAATCCGGGTCGTCCCCTTTACTCTCTTGTATAAAAAAACCAAAAATATAGGCAAAATAAAATGGCACCTAGGTTTTTAATGGCAAATTAGCATGTCTGCCCTTATTCCCTTTTTCTATTCTAAACCGTTTTTGAATATGTTGTTCCGGGGAGGTTTATTATACACAAAGCTACCAGCAAGAAAATCTTCTGTAGCAGGTTTTGTTGGGTCCAGGTCATACCGGATTGAGTGGACTATTCCAGGATTGTTGCAGGAACCACCCGACTCAGAGTGATTCAACTTCTGTTGGTCGATCGGACCTATATGTAAACTGAATGCCTACAGATTGAAACAATGTACACTCCCCCCGGGAGGCGAATCTACGGCACAACTACCATGTAGCACTCTCCAATCCGATGATATCGTCGATATGATCTTTGCTCTCCCTGTACCATACCTCACGGAAATGGTCCCTGGCTATTTCAAGTCTCCTCCAATCGATAAAGAGCCTACATTGAGAGTCTTTACATTGAGACTCTCTCTAAATCATATTTTACTTTTCTAGAAGCTTGCGGATTTATTACATGATTAGCCCGAAGAATTTTGTGTTACACAATCATTACATGTAATGTATGCATGAACCTACTGCACAATGTTTTTTTTTTTTCAATCTCAAGTAATGCAAAAATGTTAAATTATAGGGCACAACAACATACATAGCCCTCCTCTCAGGTACTTGTGTCAGCAATGGCAAATTCAGCAATAAATAATATACACAACTCAACCTGTGTGTGACTCTGTTTTTTGAATCGTACCCCGCTAAGATCTTTAAGATACGCCAATCCTCCGATTTTGGAGTTTTTTGCAATGGTCCGCAGACCCTCCGATTTTGGGTGGTTTTTGCGTCTTAATACGCTGAACCCCTATATTGTGCCGTGTTTAAGCCTTCCCTCCATCCTCTTTCCCCGCTCCGGCCGCCCCATCACGCCTTTTGTCGTTTTTGACGCTGTACACGCCGCCCCCTCACGCTTTTGCGTGTTTGGCGTATGATCCGCTGACAACTAACTTCCGATACTTGGAGTGTTTGAATTAATAATATAGGTCTATGTAAAGATACGCAGAACCTCCGATTTTGGAGTTTTTTGCGATGTCCTCATGACCTTCGATTTTGGAGTGTTTCGACTTCTAACGCTGAAAGCTCCGATGATTTGGAAGTGTTGTATAAATAATAATATTTATATACGCAAACCTCCGATTTTGGAGTGTTGGGATTCCCGCAACCCTGCCCCGATTTTGGGCGTGTCTGCGTATTACCCGCTGAAACCGTCCGATCATCTTTATTTTATCGTTATACTCAATACTACTATTGTAAAGATACGCAGAAAAACCCCTCCGATTTTGGAGGTTTTTGCGATGTCCGCAGACCCTTCCGATTTTGAAGTGTTGACGTATTATACGCTGAACTTCCGATATTGTGTGTTTTGAATACTACTAATAACTAGCTTATTTAAGAGATACGCAGAACCGTCCCGCTATCTTGAGTTTTTTATGCGATGCCCGCATACCCTTCGATTTTGGAGTGTTTCGTATTATACGCTGACTCTCCGATATTGGAGTGTTTGCCTCGCCCCTCTCCCTTCCCGCCTCACCGCCCCCCCACCCCCTCCGCTTTATGCGTTATGTTGCGCTGATCCTCAGACCCTCCGATTTTGATTCCTGCGTATTCGCCCAAGAAACCACTACCAGGTATTGGAGGTTTTGCGGGCGGGCGCAGACCCTCCAATATTGGTGTAACTTCATACCCCCCTGTTGAAAGTAACCTGAGGCATTTGAACACAACCATCTTTCCTTTTATTGCTTCTTTTGTTTACACTGCTTTCTCGTCATAAATCATTCTTCTTCAATCATAGTCCCTTCCTAGGCTCTTGGAGCACGTGGGATAGGGGAAGGTAAGTTGTCCCTCCACATTAGAGCGTTGTCCACACAACACTGATAAGACAAGCGTTGCCCACACAACTTGCTGTAGACTTGTTACATAGGTTTCAGCAGCAAATATTTCCCCCCATCATTGCCATGGCTTTCATGATGATTGTCCCCCTGAAGTGAGTCCTCATTTCAACCAACAACATAAGAATTAATCCTGGTGCTTTCACTGAAAATAAGGGGTGTGGGGTCGTGTGTGGTGATTAGGGGTGGTTGCAAATGGGTTGGCAGTGTTAATTCAATTCACTCTGAAGCTCTGTACCGTATGCTTATTTTCTTTTGTTTGAAAAGGGTTTAATCCCACAAATTACAACAAACACGCCTTAATAACCTGAGTTTCTTGAACCTCAGGTGAAACTGGCCCCAGTGGTATTTCCAATCCTCTGGGTTCAACTGACATAATCTATCTCTGCTTATGGTCCATCAAATTGGATGAATAAAAGCTAGGATTTAGCTTAGGAATCTTGTCTAAACACTAAAGTCAAATAATCCTGCAAAAATGCACAGTTTAGATAAAATTTTTCTCCTCCTTGTCGTCCAGCTTTTTGCTTGTCCACGTTTTTCTTCTTGGGCCCGTCTGTCCCCCCCGGCTCTACCTCCCCCCGTGCAGGGCTTCTTTCTTTTTGCCCTGCGCTGTTTCTGTTTTTCTTTCTTGTCTTTTCTTTTATGCCCTTTCTCCGCTTTTTTGCGTCCATGCCCCACCTTCCACAGCTTCGGGAACCCTTTGTCACGATACCAATATGCATAGGCCTCTATTACCCAGAGGTACGCAATTAGATTGTTCGTGGGCACCGATCCTCCTGGCCGCTATAGGAATTTGTTTCCGCTTGTGTTATTTCTCTCCAGGACTTTTTATCCATAGGCGCAATTTTGAACTTGCGTAACAACGGACCTGCCGCAAGTTCTTGGAAGTGTTTGCACTGTTTGCTGATAGTTAAATATTATGTATAACAGCTGTATACCACCCTGACTGGTACCCCCATCACGCACACTCTTTGCAGATAGTAAAAAAAACCCGACTGTTTTGTAAGTCCGTAAAGAATATGGGGCACCAGCGAACCATTTTTGCTAATACACCATGATGTGCACATGATATCGGGCACTGAGTGTATACATATTACATGCATGTCAATCGGAAGGCCAGATACCCAAAACTATTCATTTTTATTTTAACAACGTCTACATTGCCAAAACAAGTATCTGCCACACAAACCCACGCTACATTACATAATAACGACTATGCATGAGATTCCGTCGGGCGATATTGCTAAGCCTTGATGATTGTTCTCAACGTAATCGAACTATCGCAACCCCTGAGAACAGATCCAGTTTATTGTCTGATTTTATGCATGTATATTGCAATTAATGAGCTCATAATTGTCAGCTTCGATCACCCCCGAGGTTTGGGCCGCTTTAAATATCTCACCACCAAGATGGGGCCACACGGGCCATACATATGCATATGAAATCGATCACCGGTTTTGGGGGTGCAGGTTCAGCTTTAAAATAATATCGAATGCCAAATTTAATGATTACTGCAATTTTTAATCAACCAAATGTTTTTGAAATTTCACTTTCTATGCAATGAAACATCCACACCTTTACAGTCTTACCCAACAAATCTCAATAACACAAAGTCAAAACAGGTCAAATGGAGTACAAGCAAAGGAAATCAACGCTGATTGTTATTTTCTTGCATTTTACCTGTGGCGAGCTATTCTGAAAGGGAGTCTAACTTTAGACCTGGTTTAACCAAGGTTAGTCCTACATGAGTGGACTTTTTTTTTCCTTCCAACTACTATAAAATGTGCTGTAAGGGGTGGGAAAATTCATATGGATGGGGCCGTAATAAAAGCCCATCCGACAAGGATTTTCCTCTCCTCCGTCTACTTTACTTTAACTTTCAACTTTCACATTAGTTGTTTGAAAAACAAAAAGGTCCCACTCATGTAGGACTCCCCTGGTATAAAACCCAGGCTAAAGTTAGACTCCCTTTCAGAATACCAGCCTGTGATCCTAAGGTAATACTGAATAAACCCACTCTGCAAAATTAGGAAAACTCATTTCAAAAATACCGTAACTGACCCGAGTATAGTCCCCTGCTCGATTATAATCCCACCCCTAAGTTTTATGAAAATTTCATAAAATTCTAAGATCCTTTATTCTCCCTGCCAAAAACTTGGCCTACACTGACTTCAAAATTCGGAAACCTAACTTCTTCAAACAACAAACCTTTCAGCCTTGATTTCCAATGATATGCATTTTCCAATACACCGAATACGAAATTCCATATTTAATTTATAATATCTCAGCTCAAAATGTTTCAGCCTCGGCCTTCGTCCTCGCTCCGCACCTTCGGCTTCGGCTCGGCCATTCGGCCTCGGCCGCCTAGTGCCACATATGCGGCTATAATGTTCTAAACTGACGTCTGGAAACCCATTAAAGTTTTGTGAAAACTACATTTACGATATTAGAACCAGCACAGACCGGTTTCTTCTGGGTCAACAAAAACAACACTCTCTGTCAAGGCTTTCTACTTCACTCATACGAGATTCTACAATATGTTTTCACTCTTTTTCCATCTTTCCAGTATCAACAAACATACTAAATGTCCATACCAATTATTATTTCATACATTCATTCCACAAAGTTTGTTTGGTGGATTTGTTTTCTGGAAACTACAAGCACAGTTGAACACGGCCTTGTGTAGGTTCAGAGGGCTTTGGGCAGCAAACCAAATATGGCCAGCCTCCAAAACACTTTGGGCAAATTGGTTTCAGTTTTCTTCGCGACATTTTTGTTCGGTTTTTTTGCCCCGTTTTTTTTGCTAACAAAAATCACTAAAGAGTGTACATTATAGTCCATGGTTATTCCATGACGAAAGATGAAATCTACTTCAGAAGGAGGGTGGAACAACTCGTACTATCGAACAACATCAATTTTTATCAACTTTCTGAGTCTTCAAACTTCGGAGTCATTAAGTTGGCTGTCATGTAAATGTGGCGACTAGGCAAGAGCAATTTCAATCCAACTACGTCTTCGGGCAAGATTCGGTCCATGATCCCCCCCAATTTCCAGTATTTTCAGCTTAAAAAGGTGGGACATATACTCGGTCATTACGGTAATGTGTTTTGCACACAACAACAAAACTTGGATCACCTGCACCAACCCACACCAGACATCCAAATTTTCAACAAGGTTAAAATCCATATTCTGTTCATCACCAATAGGCAAAAACTCTGGCTTAAATTTGTTTACCTGCAAAGTAAAATTTTTGTTTTAACAAGCACCTCTTGACACAACTCATATTGGTACAAACCTCACATAATGCATCTGCTTGTGTGGTTGTTGCTGTGAATGCTGCCCTTACTTTAAAATTGCGTGTAAAGAGTCTTGCTTTTGGTGTTGACACAACTATAGTCCCCGACCCTGCATGATTACAGTACCGTAAAGCAGCTTCTTTTCACTTAGTTTAAATCCTCTCTGTACCCACCCTAAGTGGCCACCAAACACTGCATAATGGTTACTTTCACACCATATAGAATGGGCCACTATTAATCTTGACATTTTTCACAACCTTCTTTAAACAAATTTCTTAAACAAAACAACAATTTCCATTAAAGACATTATCATTGATTTATTCGAAAGAGTGAAATAGTGTAAACATTTGCGGGAAAAGCCTTAAAAGCTAATAAGCCTGTAGAATTAAGTTATTTTTCGCAAATGACGAACTAAAGAAAGAAGAAAACGTCAGTGTTTCAACGTTACGAATCTCCATTCACTTGCGTGATGGTATTAACCCTAACACCTGACCCTGACGTCGGTTTTTCCTGATCTCCACGGAGGACCTGAAGGAGTGAGGGAAGAGGGGAACGAGAAAAGTTGCAAATTCGGATGGGATTCGAACCCCGGGCCCTAGAGGGCCCTATCGTTCCCCAGCCCCATTACCCGGGCTAGCCCGCTAATACACTAGTCGGTTTTCGCGTTTCCTCGTCCCTTGACTTACCTATGCTCGGCATCGTCTTCTTTGTTTTGATTACGGTCATCGCTCTTTTCTTCTGGCCTTAGTGCATTTTTTCCCTCAGTTAACTAAAGTAGACTCCCTTTCAGAATCAACCAGGCCTGTGATCCTAAGGTATACTGAACATAAACCCACTCTGCCAAAAATTAGGTCATTTCAAATTTTGTGTTTGACCGTACTGACACGAGATAGTTCCATGCTCGAGTATAATCCCACCCTAAGTTTAGGAAAATTTCAGCAATTATAAAGGATCGTTTATTATCCCATGCAAAAAATTGGCCTACAATGACTGCAAAATTCGGAAACCTATCTTCTTCAAACAACAAACCTTTTAGCCTTGATTCCCATGATATGCATTTTTCCAATACAACTGACTACGAAAATTCCATATTTAAATCTTATAATCCATCTCAAGAATGTTTCTAGCTCGGCCTTCGGCTCTCGCTCCTCAGCCTTCGCTTCGGCTCCGCCTTCGGCCTCGCCTGCCTGGGACACATAGTGCGGCTAGAATGTTTCTAATGACGTCTGGAACCATAACGTTTGTGAAAAAACATACATTTACGAGTATAGAACACAGCAGAAAGATACAAGGGTTCTGGGTCAACACTCTGCAATGCTTTCTACTTCACTCAGACGTGAGTCTACAATATTGTTTTCACTCTTTTTCCATATTTCAGTATAAAAATAATAACATGTCCATAAAAGTTATTCAGTTTCATAAATTCATTCATAAATCGTTTTTTGGTGGATTGTTTTCTGAAACGAAAAGAATATTTGAACAAGGACGTGTGTATGGTCAGAGGGCAATTTGGCAAGCAAACCCAATATGCCGCCGCCAACACACTGCTGGCAATTGGTTCAGTTTTCGCGGGGACTATTTTGTCTGTTTTTTGCCGTTTTTTTGCTAAAAAAAATCCACTAAAGTTCATTATAGTCATGGTTAGTTACAAGATGACGAAAGATGAAATCTACTTCAGAATGAGGGTGGAAAACTACGTACTATCGAAAAACAGCATTTTTGCCAACTTTGGTCTTCAAAAAATTCGGAAGTCAGACTTGGCTGTACCAGTGTATGTGGCGAGTAGCAAGACATTTTCAACTCCGGCTTCGGGCAAGTTTCGGGCCATATTCCCACCCCCAATTTCAAGGTATTTTAGCTTAAAAAAGGGTGGGACTATACTCGGGTCATTACGGTAATTGTGTTTTGCACACACACAAAATTTGGATGCACAAACCCACCACATCCAAATTTCAAGGTAAAAGCCTAAGTCTGTTATCACCAAATAGGCACAAAAACATCTGGCTTATAATTGTTTAACTGCAAGTAAAATTGTGTTTACAAGCACCTCGTGACACAAGCGCCTTGGTACAAAACATCACATAATGCATCTGCTTGGGGTGTTGCTTTGGAATTGCTGCCCGTACTTATTAATTTGCAGGGTAAAGAGTCTTGCTATTTGGTTGTGAACAAAAACTATATTACACACACTGCCATGCTTAACATACCTTGGCAGCTTGTTCCTAGTTTGAAATCCTCTGTACCACCATAAGGGAACAAAATCAGTGGTTAATTCACACAATAAATTAGAGAATAGGAAAAGATATTTACATTTTTCAAACAATTGTACCCAATTTCCATTAAAGACATTATCAGTGATGTATCGAAAGAGTGAAAAATTGGACATTTACGGGAAAAAAGCTTAAAAGCATACAATAAGCCCTGTATAATTAAGTTATTTTTTCCAAATGAAGAATTAAGAAAGCAAGAAAACGCAGTGTTCAACGTTACGAATCTCCATTCAATTGCGTAGTATTCAACCCTAACCCTGACGTCAGGTTCTAGCCTATCTCCCGGGAGGAACTAAAGGAAGTGAGGGAAGAGGGGAATAAGAAAAGTCGCAAATTCGGATTGGGATTCGAACCCAGGGCCCTTCGGTCCCAGCCCCATGACCGGGAAGAACGCTACGGCGGGTTCGCTGGCCGGCCAGCGCTTTCGTGCCCATATGAGTCTGGTTTGATGACGTCATCGCTACTTTCTGGACTTAGTGCATTTTCTCAGTTAACACAGTGAGTTTTGGTGAGATTTAGCTATGCTAAGGGTTAAGTGTCCGTTCGGACAGTAGTAAATAAAATTTTGATTTTTTAGGTTGCTTCTGATCTTATCATCTGTACTTGTTACAAGTTCAAAAATGGAGTTTTGATGATTGTTTCGAGTTTCGATTTATCAAAATTACTGAGCGTGCCTTAATCATGCCCTACCAAAATTGCACAAGCTCAAAGGCCAGTTCAAAATTTTTAATTGAAAACGTTTTTACATGATTTAAAAATAAGTAGTATTTCAATGTAGATTTAAAGAGTAACAAGTTAAGCTGATTTGGATATAAAGCCCAACAGAAATTAATTTAAAGCGGCACTGGCAAAGTTTCACAAAATATTACCAATGTCTGCAATTGTCTCAAAGGATAGTCTAGGACATTGGAGAGAATAGAGATACATTACACATAAAAATAACATACTCAAAAAAGATAGGGACCGTTAATAAGAGATAGACATACAGGTAATTGGTAGGCTAACTTTAAGTGTTCCATAAACTTTATTCAACAAATGGACATACATGAATATCATAGACTTGATCTTGAATTAAAACCATAAGGGCACAGAACGGTCAAAAGGGTGACTACGGTGACGAAACATGCATACGGTATGCATTTCTGTGTTTTAAACGCCATTTTAGTCGTATGCCTGAATTAATGTCGACGGCGACATTAATTATTAAAATTGTTCTGTTAACTATAAGGACGCTGATGGTTTAATCATCGGTGTGGGCTAAGTATATAAAGCTTTACAACCATGCAAAAATATTGATTTTAAAAAAATCTTGAAGGTTGCACTTTTTTTCCAATGTGCTAGTGTCTCTTTAACAATATGAAATGTTGACAAATTTGGAATATGTGTATTACTAATTGTACTTACTGACTACGAACGTTGAAGTTTTATAAAATATTTTTGACAAAAAAGTGTTAAAGTTAGATAAAACAAGCTGTTATAAGTATCAGAGCAATTTGAGATGAGGTAAGATTACACAAGGACCTAACAACGTGTCAGACGCATATGCGCTTTTGATGACTCCACTGACATTACAACACCATAATTAAATCAAAATTAAAGTTGTCTGTTCCCATCTTTCAAACAGAGACAATGCCTGCAAATTTCACCTTGAATCCAGGGTTATTGTTTCTTGAAAGAGAAGAAATCAACCAGCTTGTACTGTTATTGTTACTCGCAGGCGTCCAAAAAATATGTTAACACTCCGGACATAGGGCATTTAGAGGTATGCATGGGTCATGTTTGGTATCTTTTTCAAACCAATAAAATACGCTTTAAAGGTGCTTGTTCCGATGTAGGTGTTATGTGTCTATTATTGATATGAGAGCCTGGCACATGCACCCCATCAAGTACCGTCGGGAAAAACTTGCGGTTTTGATGGTAGAGCAATAAGGCATGTTGCCAAAGCCCTATCCAATACTTTGCTAGTATTGATGGTTAAACACTAAAACACGGCGGGTTTTTTGTTTATTTGGGAATGAAAGGATTTGAGGGCTCAAATTTCAGGACGACATTGAGAAAAAATAGGCCTTCATCTGATATCAAAATTGATATACTTCCGGGTAAATCAGGGGGTCCCCAACGGACGATCGGAAACATTGCACCTTTAATTACCATTTATTCATGGCAATCCGATACTTTAGAACAAAAGATGTGCTTATCAAATCTGAGAGGGACAAAATCAGCTTGGTCGATTTTATGCCTTTAAGCCTTTGAATGCATGATGCAACATGAAGACACTTGACCTAGGGTAGGACTTACCTGTCAATTTCCCCCTATTCTTACACTGGATGTACATGGTGTTTGTGAAATTGACAGTTTTGCTGAATGTGAAACTTATACCGTCATTCTGACAAAATCTAGGCATTTGGTACTCATTTTGGTAGCAATGGAAAGAAGATGACATAGCTATCCCTTGTACAAAAATCCAGGTCTATGGTATTCTGGTTGTACTAGGACATGTTGGTACTTCTCTCCGGGGATTTTCCTATTGTTAAATTCCCAATGCACGAAAGTTCATTTTTAATTCGTCGTTAATTTA
>JAMKCH010076528.1:0-53643 GCA_023653785.1 Ophioderma brevispina | reverse complement strand
TAGTGTGGACTTAAGATGACAGTAGTCTTCGCTCAGTGTCCTGTAATAGCTAAATAGCAATTTAAAGTAGAGATTTTGAATGCATGTACATTAAACTTAACAGAATCAGAAGAACTATTCCCAAAGAGGTATAAATTGAGTGTTTTGATGATCTAGCCTATGAATATATGTAACAACTTTGTTAGGTCATGGCCGAACAGACCCATGACCCACATTCATTCTCAACCCACCAGAGGTTTCCTGAGGATTGCGCCCTCAATGTATCTATAGTAATTGGAAGATTTTTGCATACCTAATGCGTGTCCACATACTAACACTATGTAAAATATCCATATGCTCAAATCAAATGTCCTTCATATAGATAATAACAACTTTATTATAAAATTTCAATCTAGAATTTTTTTATAGATACTTGTGTACTAACATATAAGGTTTAATTCTGATCTGCATTCAATCTCACTTTGTAATTCAAAAATTGAGGTGACTCTCTTTATGTGTATGTGCTTAATATAAGTAGTATGGGCCTAAACCATTTTTGTGCTCAACAACGTGAAAACGTGTAGAACAAAACAATTATCATAACACTCCACACCCAAGTAAAATGCAGGCAGTATGCAGTCATCGACAACTAGTACAATTTAGATGCACAGTGCTGCTGAACAAACCATGTTTCACTGACCTGATATGAAAAATACACTGGTAAGGACATATTCTTTGTTCTTTTTACTGGTATGATAAGATATTCACCAAATAGTTGTTATTTCTTAAATTCACGAACACATCTTTCTAAATGGTTATGAGCCAACATTTTTTTCTGTGCCTGCGCACCTAGTCCCTGGAAGCAGGCTACACATGATTTCTGCAGGGGATCAGCGCATTATCACATGCACTTTAGACTGCAGATGCAATGTTTGAAATCAATGTACATCTGCATATTTTTATCATGTTTAGGTAGCTATTTACCACGGCTCAGGAGATATTGTTGAATCCGTAATTCAACAAGCCTCCTCCTATTCCTTTATACTTTGGGCCCCGAGAGCAATTGTTGATTGTGATTACGCGCATGGTTTGCCGCTTCTGTAAGTGCTTACATATAGTTCCGGAGCATGATGCAATATTAGGCCAAAGCAGGTCACAGAACCCTTGGAAAATGCAATTTTCTTCCAACATCGCAACATTTCCTTTCAATTTTTTTGTGTATTTTCTTTATTTCATCGTTCCCAAGTTCGCCATTTTTTTCCAGGCATGCTGTTTTCATTCACAGCTGCTTGTCTTTTAGTATAGACAAAACTAAATTTAAAACAAAACTGGCCGATACAATTTACCCCTTCCTCAACCATGTAAAAAGGCCGAGTACACCTTCGGGCAAAAGCAGTAACAACAACAATCAGTGGAATGAAGCTTCTAATGCTAATTAGACCATCAATAACACCACCCATCTCAATACGGAAGACTAACAAGAAGATTCATAAAATTTAGCTTGTTTTATTTGAAAAAGTGTAACAATTTCCATAAAATGCCACTCCACGAAGACACTGTGCATCTGACACCTATTAAGAAAGAATGCCAGCAAGTTTGTGTTTTACAACGAGTTGACACGAGAATCATGATCGTGCACTGGACGGTTGACCCCACTTCCAGTATCCTGCGATTCATTGATTGTTGCGCTGCACAGCCAGCGACATTGTCTAAACATCGTACCCATTTAAGCGGGGATTAATGTATGTTGCCACAAGTTTTATTTTTGCGAAGGAGGAATCGGATGGCTTTGAATTTTAAGCAGGGAATGATGTGAGGCTGATTAAGTTTGCAGTGTAGCAAAAAAAAAAAATTAAATACATTCATGGTAACCGTTCACGACTTGCCGACACTAGATTAATTCCCCTGGAGACCTATTTTAGGCAAAGATTCATGGGACAATCGTGGTTAGTTAATATATTCATCATGATGTTTTGTTCAGAACAGGGTCAATTGTATGACTCCATTTAGCACCAGGAGTCAAAAGTAGGGCAATTGCACAGCATAATTTTTCATTTCTCATCAATTTCCGAAGGTTCCAGAAAACCCCCCTGCAGGCAAACTTTGGTAGCCCTTGGAGAGTGCATCAAATATTGTGTTTAAACATTTTCATGGTAATCAAATCGATTAGCATTTGAACCCCTTGGCCATCACAAATGGCTATGGTTGTTAAATTTGTTGTGAATCATGCCTGTCCCTGTTATCCAAAATTTATTACCCACATTTTTTTTTCAAGAAACAGATACTTAGATCATGAAACTTGTTTGGTAGATGACCCATACAGGTCTACATCCAGTTGATGGAAATGACCTTTGACCTCATTTCAGGTCACAGGGTCAATATCTCAAGAACCACTAATGCTGTGATCATGTAACTTGTTTGGTAGATGACCCCATTAAGATATACATTGAGATAGATGGATAATGATCTTTGACCTAATTTCCAAGTCAACTGGTTAATTTCAAAAACTGAATTCTTGTACACAATATAGAGGTCTATATTAAGTTTATTGGTAAATGATCTATGACCTCATTTCAAGGTCACAAGGTCAGTTTCTATTTGCCTAATTTCAAGGACAAAAGGTCAATATCTAAATTAAAGCAATTGCTCCCAGCCGAGGGGTTTTATGGCATGAGCTGTTATATTTTGATAATGAAGTCTTCAATCCATTTTGAGTTAGCTCATGTAAAATGATTCCCACAAGTTTTAGGGATTAGAGCACTTTATGTTCAAATAGTAATTCTGTGAAATGTATAAATATTTACCATGTCGTTTCAAAAACATGAACAATTTTGCTGATTGGAATTGCCCCAGTGTTTCGAGAGTGTATCATTTCTGAAATCAAATGACCGAATGCTAACACAATCCATCAAATTTACTAAATGCAAAAATAATCCATAAAATTTCCTTCTAATAACAGTAGGCTCCAATGCCTGGAACCTGCTTAAAAACTGTGGACCTATTTCTGAATGTTGTTAGAATTTTGTTACTGAAAACTTAATCATATTGTGTATGTCTGTTTTAATTGCCATTTGAATTTAAAACCCCCCTAAAATTGTTGACGACTAGAAACATTTGACAACTGTATAGCATTACCTCTCTGCTATATTGTGTGCAAATAGCAGAACAAGGCAATATTGGCGCCAAGGTGTGGCACAAGGGAATTCCCCAACACACATCTTAATTCCTTACAAATGTTATCGCTACCATGATGCGAAAGAAAAAAAATAAGTAAACATTAAAAATTCTGGGATTTCAGCAATTCTTAGGATTTACATTGTCCAACATCTTTCACAGACCCCTCTGTCAATTGAACAAGAAGCGAAGTCCAGAAAAAACAAGTACGTGGAATTGTGAGGAAGTCGAGAATATCACTCTTAATCGTGCAAATTTACTTTCGTGCCGTGTGCGTGTTTGGCTTTAAGAATAGACAAGAATAGACGTGAAATCTCTGCTCCAAATGGATTTTCTCGGACCTCTCCACTCGTATCAATCCCTTCGGGTTGCAAATCCATGCCTTAGTGTGGACCTTAGAGACGACAGTAGTCTTCTCAGTGTCTGTAATAGCTAAAGAGCAATTTAAAGTAGAGATTTGAATGCATGCACATTAAACTTTAAACAGAATCAAAGAACTATTTTCAAAGGAGTAAGAATTGAGTGTTTTGATGATCTAGCCTATGAATAGATGTAACAACTTTGTTAGGTCATGGCCAACAGACCCGTGACCCACATTCATTCTCAACCCACCACAGGTTTCCTGAGGATAGCGCCCACAAGTAATTGAGATTTTTGCATACTTAATGCGTGTCCACATACTAATCACTATGTAAACATCTATATGCTCAAATCAATGTCCTTCATATAGATAATCACAACTTATTATAAAATTCCAGATCTGGATTTTTTTTTATTATACTGATTGGCATCAGGAAGGGCATCCGGTCAAGCTCCAATAATTCCTCACACAGCAGTATTGCTGAGTGTGAGGTGTATCCGGCCACCCTCATTTAGCGGGGACAAAACCGGATTTTAAAACTTTGGCTAAGGCCCTTGAAACTCAATTATGAGTTTCTCGTCACATTTTTTTCGGCCCATAATGAGGGAACTATTTCATTATTCATTATTCATTATTTGGCTACATGGGTATTTTTACAGTGAAATGAACCTACAGGGGATAGACGAAATACGAACAATATTGGGTCTATTTTTAGACTCATTTCCGAGACTTCGGAGACAGGTTTCCTACCAAAAATTCCAATATCGACTGAAAAGGTGATGCTTGAACAGAATTTTTCAAAATAATGAATTATTTTCAGATTTTCGGCCGCTAACGCGGCCCAAAAATCATAATGCGGGCGGGGGACGAGAAACTAATAATCGAGTTTCAAGGGCCTTAACTAACTGACTGTTTTACTACATATAAAGGTTTAATACATGAAAATGCAAAGTCTACTTTGGAATTCAGTAATTGAGGTGACTTATCTTCAATTTATAACAAAGTGTGTTTGTTCTTTATATAAAGACTTGACTCGCATCAAGTTTGAATCCCTAATTGTTTCACAGTTGAAGATTTTAAAAATATGGTTGATTGATGAGATTATTACAGTAAATTTTGTGTTGATTGATCATTTTTTTATCATTCTTCGTTTATTTTCTCATACAGATCAGTCAAATACTGGGGCATGATGATCACTATCTTATTAATTTACCAGCTGGTCTCAGGTAAGATTATAAAATATTAAGTGTAAGGAAAGATGATCTTAATATAACTTGCCATATTATTATTATTATGAACATCTCCTTCTAACAGGTGCACTACAATTTATAGCTGGTACTGTGAACTCCTGTTTTTGTATCGCCTGCCCTAAGGCAGGAAGACACATAGGGATCACTTTGTCCACTGTAGTTGTTGATGTCTGTTGGTGTCTGTTGTGAAAAAGGGTTAACATTTGCCTGTAATATCCACATACTTTGATGGATTTAAACCAAATTTGAGTCATAGGTGTAACATGCGAACCCTCATTTGTTTTAGGTCAATGGTCACGTACCAAGGTCAAAGGTCATGTTGTAAAATAGGCTGAAAATGTAAAATTGACCTCATTTGAAAAGTTGAAGTTCAATTGGAACCAAACTTGGTTTGTGGAGTTTACATGCAAACCCTCATTTGTTTATGAGGTCAAAGGTCACATATCAAGGTCATGTTAGGCCTATCATTCACAAACCGCGATGGCAGGCGACACAAGCGGTCTGAGGACCGATGTATTTTTTCACAATAACTCAAGGTATTTTACAAAAGGTCATGTTCTATCTCACAGTGAACAGACTGTGTTTTGCAACACTGTTCTTCTGGGTTGTGATTGCTTATTGTAGACCAACTATGGCCTTGTTAACATAATGTGTCATCAAAGGTCATGTTCCTTTTGACAAAATATTCTCTGTTTATTCAAATGACAGAAATCCAGTTTTGCCCAAACACACATCACATATTAAATTAGGTAAAACATTGGCCATTTATTTTGTCCATTTTCAAATACTTTTGGTATGTCTTATGCTATCTCATTATCCAAGGGAAGTTGAAGTTACAGAAAAGATTAAAATTTAAATCTAACCACTAAAGTATTATACTTCAGATTTACCATAATTTCCTATCCAGCTTGCTATATTTTACATGACACTAAATTCTACAAGAAACATGTTATAGCATGTCAGGTGGACAGTAATCGGTGTTTTGAGACCCCGCTGAATGGTCAGGTCATAAAGACAGATTGGTCAGATCAGACAGTCACTCGGTCAGCAATCACTAATCGGTCATTTAAACCCGCTGCGCAATAACAAGAATGGCCACTCAAAGTGCACAAAAACACACACATCATATGTCAGTGTGTGCAGCTGTATTCCTCTGTTTGTTTATGAACCACACATAACACCCTGTGTACCAAAGTCATCAATTCACCTTTGAGAAAGTGTAAACTTTTTACAGAAAATTTATAGCTAGACCAGAGATGCAGATTTTGGGCCAAATTTAACCCCCCAAAATCACTGTTTTGTCCTCAAGATTTCAACCTTTTTAGCAAATTTGGCAAATTTTTGCTGCAGATTGAGGAAATTTGACAAATTTTGCAACAATTGTTGAGAAAACTTTGAAAAAACAACTCAACTTTATACCAAATTTGGCATGAAAAAGGAGTTGTGAATATATACCAGAAGGCTGAAAATGAGACCCATGTTTATACGCCACATCCCTGTATGGTAATTTGTGCCGAGTACCCCCCCCATCGAACTACTTATGAAGCCATTTCAAAAAACTTGTCTGCTAAATCCAATGAGATGTGGCTGCATACAAATTGTCAGGAGTTAAAAACAGCTTGTGGACATGTTTTCTAGGTTACTATTTGCAGAAATCGATGCGGTTGCATACCAACCGTAAATGTTGTACCGTGGTTTGGAGTCGATACATATGGATGATGGAGGTTGACTGCTAGTATAAGCAAAATAGATACTTCTTTATCATGCTTTAAAAAAATAGTGTGTCCCAGGAAAAATTGGTTAAAATTTTGGTTCCTATGTGTTGTGTATTTGAGTTATGCTCTTTACCTGAATAATACTGTTCTTTAGTCCATTTATCTTCCTCCAGTCAGTGACTTCTCTATAGCAACATTATATGGTGGAGTCCAAGGGGGTGAAACGCATTCAAAACCAGTCGTCCGTGCTGGGCGCTGACATTTTGAATATTGCACGGAATAATTATCAGTTTGGGTGCTTGTATACACACATAATGTCAATTCGATACAAAAAAAAAAAAAAAAAAAAAAACAGAAATCGATGCGGTTGCATACCAACCGTAAATGTTGTACCGTGGTTTGGAGTCGATACATATGGATGATGGAGGTTGACTGCTAGTATAAGCAAAATAGATCACTTCTTTATCATGCTTTAAAAAAATAGTGTGTCCCAGGAAAAATTGGTTAAAATTTTGGTTCCTATGTGTTGTGTATTTGAGTTATGCTCTTTACCTGAATAATACTGTTCTTTAGTCCATTTATCTTCCTCCAGTCAGTGAGTTCTCTATAGCAACATTATATGGTGGAGTCTGCCCCAATCGGTTCAAAAGAGGTAGCATTCCATTCCTGTGTATACAGGCCCATCCCCTTTATAGAACATTATACACTGCACAACAGATGTTCAGTAACATTTGTTTGAATCCCGGATTCTAAAATGGTATACTTTGACACCAGCATGTGGCAGGAATAACAGCAAACTATAAAGCTGTTACACATTATTTGAATGTGTTATTTAACCACAAGTTCATTTTCAATGTTCAGTTAACATTATTGGTGTTGATTATTTTCATTCCTCTGGCGGCTTTAGCCAGGATGTGGATTTTGCTTGGTAGACTCTGTCATTTGCATCATCGTCTGTCGTGATCCACAAACAAGTTGCTGTACTGAAATTTTTAACTACTTAGTTCTCCAGGTAGACAAGGATGAATATTTATTAATCTTTCCCTGGAGATGGCCAGCACACGTTGGTGTTGAAAAAAACCCATGTGCGCTTGGCTGGATTCAACCCGACGACCATCGTATTACCAGCATGGCGCTCTTGCCAATGAGCCATCGAGTTTTCGGACCTAACACCTATAGAAAATATCTATCGTTCCTCTACCAACCTTTGATCTGAAATTACCATATGTGACCTTTGACCTTGTTAAATTTATGTTCCTGCTGTTTTAACTTGGCAGTATTTTTTATTCTATATTGACATCCATTGGTATTATAACATGAGCATATAGTGTAAGGTATATTAAAAACCTCAAATTTTTGTGTTGAAATAACAAAAACATGAACAGAGGGGGCTTTCGTCATAATTGTCAATATCGTCTTAGAATTGCTGAAGCTTTTCAAATTGAGAAAAGGGATTAATACTACTCACAAACTGTCCTAGTTAGCCACAGAACTCTCCCATCCCCAAGGGCTAAAGGCATGCTACTGAAACAGTTTGTTCTGAGACACTTTGCAAAAAGGTGCAGACAGCATATTGAAACGTTTCTCTTGACTTGGAAAATCGATATAGTTGCATGCTTGCCCATAAACGATTCCATGTAGTTTGGTCAAATGCTTTCATGCATGGCTAATTTTGTAAGTAGGCTGCAGATCACCTGTTCTCCTTCACACATGCTGACCTTTTGTGTCATTTGTGAAGCAAGCAGCACATAAGGATTGCTTTGGTAGTGTGTCTGTGTGTCTGTGTATCTCTCTGTCTGTGGTAAAAATGTTGACCCAAATGTTAACCCAAATCATAATTACAACTGTTTCTACATATGTGCGCACATTTTCATGGTACTTCCATACAATGGACCTTGGGTAATGACCCATATGTTGGTGACCATGTGTGACCTGGTGGTGACCTCATGGACTTGGTGGGTGACTCGTGTGACCTGGTGGACCTCAGGTGACCTTGGTGGTGACCTCATGGACCTTTAAGGACCTCATGTGACCTTGGTAGTGACCTCATGTGACATTGGTAGTGACCGAGTGAACCTTTGTCCCCATACAAATTCACACTGGCAGAAGACACATTCTCAGCAATCCAGCCGTACTGCTATACAAGGGTGTTAAAACTTTCCAGCACTAGTAAGGTTTATTAACACATAGGTCAGTGGGTTTTGAGATGGCTTCTCCAAAAGCTGTGGTCATTTGGGAAGACATCGCAAAACGTCTGACCTCTAAAAATATAGGCTTGTTTGGACTCATTTATATTAATGTTGGTTTTTACAATTTAAAATGATTCGAAAAAACAGTCATGAAAACTGCTGTATTTTGAAATTATTTGGGGAGGAAAAAAAGAACCAAAAAATGATTCCTGAGCAAATAGTTTGCAAGGCACACAAAGGGTTAGGAGAAAACTTGACTTGGTTGATTTGTCTGTTCGATAAAATGTCCTGTGATTAAATGTTAAAAATAAAAAATACACTTTGTCATTTTCTTTAAATGATGACTCATGAAATTTTGGTTTTTGGGATACTGTGTTATTCTGTACAATAAGTGATTCTTTTAGATATTCTACACCAATATCTATGAAGTTAGATGCAAATGTATCTAAATCTGTTGTGATGCTACATGCACGGTATACTCATAACTGTTTTTTCCTGCTAAGGACACATTATGAAGGCAGTAACCCTAAAGGCCGGGGGGGGGTTCCCCTCAAACATTTTTTGTGTATCTAATTATTATTTTTCAAGCTGAAACTCATGACATGTTTCTTTGAAGCCTTGCGCTCGATTTGAGACCAAGGGGTTCCGGAACTAGATTTTCACAAATTATATTTTTCTGCAATTTTAATTATTTATTTATATTGATTATTTGTAGTAAGAGCATGTGTGCGCATATTTGACACACATCATGGCAAAAAATCAAAACTTTTGCTTGAAAAAATGGCGAAAAAAACCATGAATTTTGTGGTTTTTTGAATTGTTGTGCGACGTCATTGTTGGACATCACTTGACGTCATAAAGGCAGTGTTTCGTCTTTTTTGTATCAATGGACTTGGAAGGGTCATAGCTATCCATTGGTACCCGCATATGATAGTACATCAACTCCTTTTCCGAGATAATACAATTCATGGAAAAAAAGGGATTTTGCCACAACTTTGCCCGACTGGCTGTAAAGCGCCCCCCCCTCTCCCCTTAGGCAATGTTGATCCAATTCCTTGTTGTTAGCAGCTCGTCAGGTCCCCCCACATGATGATGGGGGGGTAGGGGAAGGTATGGATAAGAGAAAGGCATCTGCTTCCAAAGAACAATGAATTACCCAATCGGATCAATAGCTGTGAGCATGGGAATGTTTGAGTATATTGTATCAAGTGTGGCAACTATTTTTTTCCATGATTGTAGAGGGTGGTGAGATGGGTCCAAAAAGCCTGGCTCTTTTAAGGTTAAACATGGAAAGCAAAACCCCTTCCCTATATTTCAATTCGATTACCTAAAGAGGAGCAAAAGCAGATTTAAAATCCACAATATATAGTGCCAAAAGACTGAGTTGTTTACATCTTAGGGGAGAGCAACTCATTGCATGGCTTCGATGACATAAGTGACTGCGCTTAACCCAATTTGACTGCATCAGGCAATGATTAAGACTGTAAGTTAGCACAAAATTGCATATGGACCGTATTCAGGGGCCTGTATGAATGCCCATCATCACAACATCATGGCACCATATAATGTGGTTGAACTATTTGCGACACCGAATTTAGTTCCTTTTTTTTTTTTGGATGATTGATCATTTGGATAATAGAATGTCCTAGAATGATACGAAAACTTAGCCTTTCAAATCTCATTTGTGATATTGGTATGTATGATGCAGGCACAGCGTAGCTGTCTTTAAAACCAGAACCTAGACTAGGTTTGTTGGACTTATTTGAATGGATTTGGTTTATGAAATGCATATTTTTTGATCTCGGATTTGCTTATTACATGAATTACCTTCCAAGTAACCACTCAAAATGTGCTTAGATGCTGAAAGACAGGCAGGTAGTGCCAGGGTTAAGACCACTGTCAGCGATTTGATACATCAGAAAATCAAAAACATTTTCAAAATCGATTTTTTGAATGTTTGTAACAAGTATAGGTATCCTAACAACACCATTGCAAATGATAGGACCAAAAAGCAACCTAAATGGCAAAATCGGAAAGGAAATTTTAGTCATTACTGTC
The DNA here is from genome assembly GCA_023653785.1 of Ophioderma brevispina. Taxonomy (NCBI): domain Eukaryota; kingdom Metazoa; phylum Echinodermata; class Ophiuroidea; order Amphilepidida; family Ophiodermatidae; genus Ophioderma; species Ophioderma brevispina. Next base: position 42,917 of record JAMKCH010076528.1, on the reverse strand, counting down.
GTTTCAACAGCAATAACAACGATGAGGGCGGCGCGACCACAACTCCAGACTGCCAGTGTGGTTCTCCATAACAGATTAATGTCAAATTCTCAATGAGTGCCTACCTTTCATCCACCGGTTGGAATATAGACTCTAAAAACCCCAAACCAATAAAACAGTGAGCTCCGACAATGTTTAGTGCTGCCTCATACGCAAGAACCAAATAAAAATATTGTGAGTTTGTGTGATATGCGTGCACTCTCTTTTTAGGTTTCCTAGTGTTGTCTGATTAGGGAAAGTTGGGTTCTAAAAATAATAGGGACCAAAACTTTTGGTCACAGATGCAACATGGGAAACCTCCATATGTTATGAGGTAACATACCACCAATGGTCAAAGCCTCATATGTGGTCAAAGGCACATTTGGACAGACCACAAAAAGCAGCAATTTGATTGCGAATCACAATAAATCATTGCAAATGTGCATCATAAGGGTTTTGAATCAATCCCACACAATGCATGGGCAAGTGGCCTATGTACGTACTGGAAATGCCATAATCATGCAAAAAAATCCCTAAGTACTAGCACCTGTGGGCTAAAATGAGTTTTAAAAGTCAGTATTTTGATGTGTAAGAATAGGATTTTTGTGGGGACTCCACATGACCGGATTTGGTGAAATGTCCCTAAACTGGTGCATTGTGGGATTGACTAAATTAAACCCTCATAGATTACTGTGCCATAATTGAGGACAAAACTTTTCCAATTTATTTGCATGTTGAGATGTGGAAAAGAGGTTGTAATGATTATAAAAATCCTTCAGTTGATGGTGTGAGAGTGGGGTTAGGGAGTTGATCTAGGTAATGGTCATTTTTAGAACATTTAGAAAATGTGTGGGAAATTAAAGCAATAATAGCACATTTTTTGAAGAGCGCCCCCAATTTTCAAAATTTTGAGTTTTGTTACGGTTTGGGCATTGGTAACTGCTAGTAAACTATACCTGTGAATGGTCAAGCTTGAAAAGGCCTGTGTGTTCTTGCAATGAAGGAATTTTGTAATAGCATAATTAATTTGGAGATCTTCCCTATAATAAGTCAACGGCTGTTGGAAAACGTCCTTCCCAATATGAATTAGCGGGAAATAAGAGCATGCATGTGTCTACGCTCATCCGTAGGTGTTTATTGGTTCAGGCAAGTCAAGGCGAGGTATTTTCTTGAGGAGGCACTATTACATCATGACGGACATAACTTAGCATTTCCAGCTCTTCCATTAAGTACAATCTGGGATCCGATTCTAATTACCAAATCGCGCTATTTTATGATAAAAATACGCATTTTAGCATTCTCGTTTTGCCGGTATTAGTTTCCTAGATGATTACCACAGAACTGTTGCAAATATCAAATTTGAAAATTGGGGGTGGCTCTTCAAAAAACTTTGCTGTTGTTATTGCTTTTAATACACCAAGGAAACAAGCTTCTTGGTATGAAACGAAGTGATTTTGATCAAAGTTGGATCGGGCAATCTACAGGTGCAACAAGAGAGTTTGCAGCATCCATACATTGTGCATGTATAGTGATTTCCTACAGATAAGACCCAATAGATTTCGTTATGATATTTGATTGCTTGTTTACATCAATACCATAGACTGAATTAGTTAAATTAGAAATTCACAATTAACCAAAGAAATTATTCTGTGATGCTTAAAGGCCGATTCGGAGAGTCCTGAGGTGATAGTTTTCTTTTCTATTTCCAAAAAAAATCGTGTTTTTTGCAGGTACATAATGGCTTGTCCTTATTACATCATGTGTGATTAATCTGCTAAGCTTAAATAGGATTCTTAATATTATGAAAAATCCAAACTTTGTTATAAAATTCGGATCCAGAATATTTGTTGTACACATATTCTATGGGACGTAATACTACACAAAATGCTTTTACGCATGTCAACGAAAAATCCGATCCATCTCAAAATTCGGAAATTGTGCATTTTAGGTATGATCTTTAGTTCTAGTGACTATTTTTTCATTATTACACAAAAAAATAATATTTCGACATTCTGAGTCAGACTTAATCCTTTGCATGGTGCAGATATTTTTGATAGAAATCTTTAATTAGTGCAAAAAATCAGGACAAATTTTCACATTTTATTGCCATGTCTGTATTGAAATCTCTCATTAATACATTGGGCCATTATAATAATACTCATAAAATTTCAAATTTAGCATTGATTGGAATTTTCAGCACAGGTTTATTTTATATAGGTTATATTATATCATAGTTTACTAAGGGCGAACAAGACAAGGTTCTGATCATTGCTCTGAATGTCCCTTTCCCCCCCACAATGGCAATTTGGTCTGATAAGTATCAGTTTACTTCCACTCCGGTGATTGATCTAGATTCTCCAACCAAGAGAGACATATTTCATGTTTTCATTGTTTCATGTGATCCGGCTCTAAATGTTAAAAGTGAACGTTACGCTCCTAAATATCCGTCCCTAGCACTTAAATCATTTATAGTCATATTAATTTTCAATTTGTCATCGAGTAAGCTTGATTGATGTTTCTTCTGCACATGAAAACATGATTCATATTAGTATGATCATGGGAGTCGTAACCCCTTGGGCACTATACCTGCCATCTGTCAGCATATAAGCACTGAGTGTGTTATTTGTTACTTCGGAAAGGTAATAATCATGTATGAGCAAATTAGAGATACTGTTAGAAACCTTTTATCCCATGTGTGGTGACTTGTTTGTGTTACTTTGAGTTCTATTTTCTGCAATTTTGTTCAAAACTTTCAAAAAATTATCTGCATTTATGTAAACATATTTGGAACTCGAACATCAAAAATGCATCATACAAGTCCACAAACAAGCCTAGTCTTAGGTGAGTGACATTTGTGATGACTTCAAAAAATAACCTGATTCTCGATACAAGTTTGCACTCACGTATTGTGTTTTACCGCATCAAAAAAGTAAAATATTTGAAAGTTCTTGGCAATAGCACCCCCCCCGAATGCTCAAACAAAGAATCAATCAGTTAATGTGTCACTTAAGTGGGTTATGATTGAATTGAGTTTCTCTGAAATATGTGGATATTAAAGATTAAAAGTCTTGAGCACTGAAAAATAATTTCCAATTGTTCAGCATTTGCTTTTGCTGTTTTTTACTTTGGTCATTTAAAGATTTAACACCAGCTTATGAAAAAGGTAGCATTTTTGAAGAGAAAAACAGCTCGAATGTATGACATTGACATAATTTATATAATTTTGTCTTTTAATTATAATCATTGTATAAACAAATTAAAATAACTAAAATAATTAATAATATTCATAAAATTTTTTAAACAAAAACCATGTGCAAGATTGTTTAAACCTTTTTAACAAAAAAAATGTATGTGAAGGTTCATAAAGTAAAACTATATCACAGGGGAAAATGCAGAGGTGATTGAGTCAATCCCACAATGCAACTAGTTTTGGAAAATTTCACTTCAATAAGGTCATGTGATCGGCCACAAAAAACATATTCTTTCTTAAAGCACATAAAACCCCTGACGTTTACAATTATTTAGCCCCAAGTGACTTTTTGTACTAGGCACTCAGTTATTTCCCCCGAAAGAGTGAAAATATTTAAAATTTACAGGAATATCTTTAAAATGAAGATGTCTCGGATTCTCACAAATGATTTTTTGCAACTGAAAAAAAATTGTCAAAAATGGAAGAAAAGAAAATGGCAATGTTCGAGATACGATTGCCATTCAATGTTGTGTTGTTAAGTGTCCCGTATAGGGACAGTAATGACTAAAAATAAAATATCGGATTTTGTCCTTACTAGTTTGTTTTCAGTGTATCACTGCAGGGTGTGTTAGGATAACTATAACGTTCGGACATTAGACCAAGAATTTTTTTTAACGTGGAAAATTTTCTGGGAACAAGCTGAAAAAGGGAGGATACTCTGTCCCACCTCATCTTATCCTTTTTTCCCCTTTCCTCTCTCTCCTGGGTGTTTCCTCCCTTTTTACTCCCCCCTCCCTCCCCTCCATTGGTGCAGGAAAAAATGGGATAGAATAAATTACATAAAAGTCACTAAAATCCTCTTGTGCTTTTTCAGAAATAAGGGGGCAAAGTTGGTCAAAGGGTAATTACAAAAATATAGAATTGTCCTAAATGTTGTTCCAACATTTTTGTAATGCCCAAGGATCAATAAAAGGTATAGTTTGCCCTATCTACAACATGTAGTTTAAGTATACAGACCTATCATTCAAGTCATCATCGCGGGGTAAAATTTCAAAAATGATCAATTCATTTAGATAAACCAGATAAATTGCTCGTTAGAGTAATATAAAACAGAAAATGTTCATTCAAATCACCTACTGGATTCAATTTGCCCATATAAGAGCAGAACAGTGACCCAATAGAGAATGTAGAACACCATCAACCTTGGCCCTGTCATTGCCAAGTAATGACCATCACTGTTAAATATTCATTTGGGATGTTCATGTACAACTAGATGGAGAATTTGACACATCTTTCATAAGAATCCGAACCATTCTGAAATTTACCCCCAGGAGACCTTGAGCCTTGTTTACATATAGTTATTAAACTACAACGCCATAGATAGGGCAAAAATAGTTACCTTTTTTTAATCCTTGGGAAATGACCAAACAAGGTTGGAACACATTTACGGACAATTGAAATATTTCGTAATTCTAACCCGAAAACTTTCCCCCTTATTTATGAAAATGCACAAAGAGGATTTTTGGGGACTTTTAGTATATTATTCTAGAAACACCTTTCTGCACATCTGACATTTCAAAGGCCTTGTCCAGAAATTTCACACCTTTCCATTGTTTATTTTATTAATTCACTCATTGGCCTACAGGCCAAAAATTTGATTTTGATGATTTTTTCTGATTTAGCGAATCACTGATAGTGACTTTAAGGAATTTTGCAATGATATGAAATGTTTTATGGGTCTTAAAACTACTGAACATTTTCTATCCCTATGTACTGCCTTGGTGATGTAGTACAGTACAGAACATTACAATGAATATGGGATTGATCAAAAACACCCCTACGGGGGGAAAGTAAACCTGTGTGTTTGTCACCCGATACTGGAACAATTTTGCCGATCAATGTGTTCAATCATCTGTCGCATGTGTAGATGTGCAGTCTACTGACAGGCCTGTAGGACAGCGTTGTTGGGACACTTGTAAGTCAAAATCGACTCAAATAACATTACTAGCTACCAACCCTGGATCTATATTTTTATAAGGGCCAGCCAAACATGAATGAGTGAAAAGTGTGAGTTTCATTGAAAAATAAATCTTCCTCCTCCTGCTGAGTGTATAACTAAAAGGTACTGAACTTTGCAGTTAGTTGAAGGGTTTCTTTCTCTTCCTCTCCTTTCTTCCCAAACCTTATTGTTCCCTTCTTCTGTCTCTTCTTTCCCTCCTCTCCTCTCCTAATCTTAGCTATTCCCCTTCCATGAACAATTTCTTGTGGACCAGCTTGGAACCCATTAAGAGTTCACACACATAAATCCCTATAGTTTTGACAGTAAAAAAGCAGCTAAAATGCCATTTTCTCAAACTACGAAGTGAACTGTTATACATGAAACAAATAATATTTTTAAAGTTTATCATAATTTTTCCCCAAACACTTATGCAAACACTAATTGCATGGGTTGACCAGAGAAAACTCTTACAAAAATGTCACTCTCAGATGCAAGACAGTAACATTAGATGTTGTCATTGGTTTAACCAAGAAAACCTTAAATCTTGATGAAAAATCCTAATTTTGTAACTGCTTTAGAAGGAGGGAAGACCCATAGGGATGGCTTTTCCATAGTGGGGTGTTGGCCATAAACAAAGGTTAACAATAATGCTATTTCTCACATACGCATTGATCAACTTTATACTTGGTCAGAAGAAACCACTGTCCAAGGCTAATATGTGGTGTAAACAAAGTGGACCTCTGATGAACCTTATGTGAACTTAACCCCATTTTGTGAAAATTATAAAAACTACATTTCTTTGGCACATAAAATGCTATGGTCACCAAAAGGAACCACTGGACAAGACTGAATGTGAGGGATTGTACACAGATTGACCCCCATTGAAATTCAAACAAAGGTTAACTTTTGCTCATTTATCGTAAGTATTCATCGATTTACTTCCTACAAAAGAACCCCACTAGCCAAAGGCTCATATGAGGTATCAACGGTTGAACCTCAGATGACTCTATGTGAACTCACATTACCAAAAATTGCGACTCCTATTGGCAAAACCGCGATATCGGGCGACACAAGCGTTCTGGGAATGATGTTATTTTTTATATAAAAATGCTTAAAATGAAAAGGTTTTCATTGAATAACCAAAAATGGATTGAGGTAAAAACTTCAATTTTTATGGTTCTAAGTCGAACCTTTGTTTCTGAGAGTTGATTAAATCAGGTTGGTGTACTCACTTTTTTATTGGGATATTGTGAGTGAACTTCAGGGAAAAATTTGGAAGAAAGAATGTCGCAAATTAGAGGATACTGGGTATAAGAATTGTGAGTATGGTAATACAAAAATCGCTTATTTTAATATAAATTTGCTTTTTTGACATACCACAATGTCATATTATAGGTTCACTATCCATAATTCGTCCGGGCCTGAAACTAAGGAGTGATGTAATAGCTTTTGAACAGCTATTGTCCATGCGTTATCTCGCGCGCTGACTTTTTACAATCAAGATTACAGTTACGGTTTACCGCGATTCGCACGTTTAGACTGTGTGATGCTATGACGTTACTGAGTAACCCTGGCAAGATCTACTGATCAAAAGACATTATATTATTAGCACATGTTGAATACTCAATTATCAAAACGGCTTTTGCACTGAGCAATAACATGTTACATTATATTCTTGCACCAGTGATTAACATCTGTCCAACATTGAGTTGTGCAAGCATCAGTGGTATTAACTGCAAAATGACTGTCTGATTTGCCAGGGCAATGACCTTGTGCAGAAACACTTGATGTTAATGCAAGAAATAACTAAAAGGATAGCCAAAAGCGGCACTTAAATGTTTTTGTCACCTGATTTGAACCATTTGCCAATCAAAAGGTTTTGATTTTTTTTATTACATGTTTTATGAAGCAGTGAAGTGTGTACATTTTAATGATTGCTCAGGTCCCAAATTTTGATAGCTGATAAAGTGGTTGTGTGCACAACATAGGGCACATATAAAGGTGGGAAATAGGGATCAGCTTGAATATTTGTATGGATGAAATCATTTAAGGGATAATTTATAGATGAGTGAACATTATCAGAGGCATGGAATAGGTCCGTATATCTTAAACCTAACCATCCATTTTTCTATACCAACAGTCAGAGTAGGCAATTCACTTTGCCAACTTGTGATTTACAAGCAGTTAGAGGCTGTAGCCTGTCATAACAAAAATACTATTGTCCTGGAAGATTAAATCATGGTCGGATCACTTTGTAGATATCCAGTAGAGTGGAATTTGTTTGGACTCATTTTTGTAATCAAAGTAAACATGTGCTAAATGGGTGTGTTTTGTCATGTCAGGTAAATTACTTGCCAAATTTACCCATGCTTGTGCTTAGGAATTGAAAACATTAAGTTGCAGAAAATTTGAAACAAATTTTTGTGACAATTAAAGCTATAAGTATTTCATCTTCCGGTTATCCATCTGTCTTGGCTCATTCTTGTAGCACTGAATTACAATATGCTCATCCACCAAGAACACAGTTCAGTGGGTTGTACTTGGACATACATTGACATGAACTGACCTTGTGTGATCTGTGTATCATATATCATGCCCCCAAACCAGGAGGTGTATTTTCTAAATACACCGGCGAATGGAAGGTAATGAACTGTGCCAAGGGAATTGAGATTTTACTAGCTCATAGTGTAGTGGTATATGTTATAGATTAAGGTTTTGTCTTGTCCATTTAATTTTTCGACCAAATTGAAGCAGGTGCAATACACTGACCTATCAGTTTGAAGTGGATCTTTGTTAGGTCAGTGACTTACTACAAAAATCAATCCTACTTGAAATGGTAAAAGTTCATTGTGGCATACGACTGAGGAATGTGGAAGCTGCCCTCCAGCTTTGTTCCTTCGTACAAGTCATTGGTAATGGCTTAGGTGTCAGGATTAGTTGAGCTGTGTATGCTGATCCAGGCCCATTGTTTATCATGTTACGGACTCTCCTATTAAACATACTCACTTTGAGGATGGTTGCAGATTGGGAACAGTCAGTTGTGACTCTCTGTATATGGGAACGGATGGCTTAACGTTATCTCGAAGGATGGATGCTTTCATGTGATTGAATTGCCCAATTCCAAGTGAAACCATGGAGGAGAGCATTATTCGGCTTTAATGAACAGTGCTACACAGATCAAATCCAGAATCGAGTATACCCAACAAATCCAGCAAGTGTCCCCACCCTAACCACTAGGCCACACTCTGAGTGCTCTCTCTCTCTCCGGCTTGAAATACAGGTCAGTTACTCCGCTGTTCTTCATTGGATGAAAGCATCAGAAATGGAATAACTTTTGAGAACCGCTTTTGTTTTGAATGCAAGGGTGACATCACGGTCCCAGTTCACCATGAATTATTAAAGCAATAACAGCACATTTTTTTAAGAGCGCCCCAATTTTCAAAAAAAAAATGTTGAGATTTTTACATGGTTTTTGCATTGGTAAACGGCTAGTAAAACTATACCTGTGAATGTTTAAGCTCGAAATGTCTATGTGTCGCAAACGAAGGAATTTGTAAATAGAATAATTAATATCGGAGATCTCCGATAATAATGAAAGGCTGCTGGAAACTGCCTTCCAATATGAAATTGCCGCGAAAACAATAGAGACATGTAATGTTTACGCTAATCCATAGTTGTTTTTATTGTTCAGGCAAGTCGAATGTTAGGAGGTCATTTCTTGGAGGGGTGGCACTATTTCCTAAGGGATGGACATAAACTTAGCAATTCCAGCTCTGCCCTTAAGTCCAGGCCATTAAGTACAATCTGGGATCCAATTCTAATTACAAAATAGCTTATTTTATGATAAATATGCATTTTTAGCATTCTCGTTGCAGTGTATAGTTTCTTAGACAATTACCAACATAACTATGCAAAAATATCAAATTTTTAAAATTGGGCACTCTTCAAAAAATGAGCTGTTATTGCTTTTAACATCGAGATTCACAAAAGAGTCCTTCTGCTTGCTAGGCAAAGGAAAAAGGGTTTTTTAATGTAAAGCTATATTAGTGTGCATTCACATGCAACACACCATTACTTAGAAAACTTAAGTGACGATGTGTTCCTGGGCAATATTTGTATTAAGGGGGATCGGATGTCAATGTTTTCATGTGATGCATTGAGAAAACATCACTCGGCTGATAGTAACCGTAGAATGGGGCACCTGTTTTGCCAAAAAAAAGTGAAATTCTTCAAAGACAGTGGAAATAAAATAACTGACCAAAATGCGTCAGGGTTGTAACAAGGGCATGAACCGAAAGAAGCAACTGTGCTATTTTGTTGAAGAACTAATGACGATCAAGAGGATGTAACCTAATTGTACTTGTCCATTGTACTGAACCAATTTGCCGATCATACTAGGACTTCTTATTACTCTGTTAAATGCGTAGTGAATTGGGTGTTGGTGGGGGGGCGGCTAAGGTTACCTATCCCACTATTCACCATCCAAATGATTTGCCTCTGCATTGGTCAGGAAAACCTCTTACAGATAATAATGCATTTTTTTTTTTTGTTTTACAGGGTCTTCTAAATGCATTTGGCACCTGATAATGAACCAATTTGCCTATCAATTAAATTTGGATTTTATATTTACCAATGCAATAATGAATTGTGTGGGACTAAGGTTACCTCTCCCACTTAGTATAACCACTCACTTGATTTCCATCCTTTATTAGTCAAGAAAACCTTTACAGATAATACTGCATTTGTGACCTGCTCCCACGAACCCCGGATAAAGTCGCAAAATTTTAATTTTGAGATATGCGCATATTTTAAACTGATGAGAAAACACAAGCTGTAAATGATGTATAACATGTAGACATCACTTTCTTTTGTCCATTCCAAAATTCAATATATGCCGTGAAATCTTTTGTTTTCTATTGATTTTAGACAAGTTTTGATCTCTTTCCTAAAGTCCTCTGGCGACTTGTCCTGGTTTTGTGGGAAGCAGGAGCAGGGTCACATTTTATTTCTTTTATGGGTCTAAATGCATGTGTTCAGTGGTTAATGAACCAATTTGCCAATTAAATTTGGACTAAATTATTATGTCAATACAGTTGGGGTGGGACTAAGGTTACCTCGCCCATGAGTACACGGCCACCCAATTGATTTGCCTCCTACATGGTCAGGAAAAACCTCCTACAGATAAAAAATGTTTCTCTTTTGTTTTGCAGGTGTATGGCAGGGTAACAACCGCAGTAGCTTCACAGCCATAGCAATATTGGTAAGTCATGTTTGAACGTCGAACAATACCTTAAGCCTAAAAAAGTTGTTTGGTTGTTTGTTAGGGTCAGTCCATTTCTTGTTTTGTAAATGATCAAGAAAGAAAGTGAAAAGGTTTCTAAAAAATTTGCACATAGCATAGCTCATAGCTTTTTGACTGAAATAGCATAAGGCACTGTGCCGATGTCTCCTGGACATCAAGTCAGAAACCACCCTTTTAAAACACAAAACAATGCCAACCTGCGGAGCTCACAAATGATCTGATTTTGTATATAATACTTGATTAATAGATCTTAATCAAATGATGGTTCAGAATTTGGAATGTCCAAAAACACAATTACAGTTCACTTGTACACTCATGTCATTACTGATCTTACAATGCCCCAGTCATTAATGACTGAATATTAAAGAAAGTGTTGCAGTTCAAGATTTGTGTCCTCACAGTGAAGAATCCAAAATGAAGCATATTAAAATCTGTGGTAATAATCCATTGGAATCTTCTCAATCCTAAAGATAACTTTGTCCAGAAGTTCAAAGATGATGGGGTTGTTCCATCAATGACACTAATATACTACAGCACAACAATCCACAAATTACCCACCAAAAGTTCTGTAGCAAATGTCCGCGCTTTTAGACCACACAATGGAATTTTTTTTTCTTCTATTCCCAAATTTAGGGTCTTTTGGCTTGAAAATGGCAGTAGAAGTTCAGTTTCACGCCCTCAAAACCAATAACGGGAGGACGTCATTCAGATAGACAAATAAACCCAAACGCCAATCAGATTAAATACCCATAGCAACAAACCCAACCACACAACCAAATACTGCATAGCCACTTCCTCTCTTATTGCAGATCCAAACTAGTGCTGTAACTGTGAAAGTAGCGCTCTACTGGCAATTCTTCGCTGTAAGCCCAGTTATTCTTCAAGTCTCTCCTATTTATATTTCACAACTGGTTTTTCAATCTAAAAACAGCAATTACATCATATATCATGCATAAAATCCCAACACATGTCCAGTTAGTCTCACATAAATACATCCTTGCATTGTATCATCTTTACATCAGGGAAACTACCTAGTTGCAATTAGAATGATCATTTTAGGGAATTCGATTCATCTATTGCACAACAAGCTAAGAAACTTCCGTGTGAGGAAATCCTCTCTCTAGAAAAAAAAATCGCTCACAATTTTAGGAGGTTTTTTGGTGAACTTAATGTATGAAATAGTTAAGCATTCCTATAATAAGTTAACAAGTGTTTAAACTGCTTGTCTGATTTTCTTTTTCCAGGCCATGGGTTTTTTTCTATTGGATTTATTTGAGACAGTGTGTTACACTGTGGCCAGGAAAATCTTGTGCTACCATCGCTTATTTGGAGTGCCATTCGTGTAAGTGAAAATGGTAACTTTTCATTAGCAAGGGTGTCAGGAAAATTCTCTTTATTTTTCTGGGCAGATATGCATGATTCGACCGGTTAATTGGGGATTTGAGGGGGGTGGGGGGTAGAGCTAAGACTCAGAACCTTCCTGAAATTGTTATGTCATGTGCCAGTAACTTGCTCGCTCATGTTGTTTTATACTTGGTCATCATCTGGCAGTCACCGACAGTCAAGCCAAGTGGCCGACACAATGATGGTATATAGACCGTTAACATCCAAAAATGGTCACCCCAGGCGGGACGGAATTTTCTAGACTTCAAAGCATCTTGTTGTTCCTTTTGTTTTGCAGGAATCATGTTCAATTGATTGACAATCAAAGTAGCCAACAAAGTAACAACATGCATCACAAAAAATTAGTTTGTCTTCAAATGTTGCTATGGTACACAAAAACGGTAGAGTGACGGGACGGATCCTTCATTCCGCCCGTCACGAACATGTTTTGTGTTACCATGGCAATACACAAAGTACATGATCCTTTTTTGCAGTACCTATTGTAGAATTTTGGTCACTCAGTATATGAAAGATACTTTGGTCCTTAAAGGAAACTAGTAAAGAATTATTACGTATATTAGATAGGGCAAATTCCGTTTCCAGTCACACACAAGGAGTTTTGTTTGGCCCGTCACTCTTTTGTGCCTGCGAATCCATTCTGCGAATCGTTATGGCTCATAGTATTAAAACTTAACAGATACAAGTGCCCAGTGTGTAACAGTCAGGCCGACCTACTTCAACAAGCATAACCACAGGCCACCACCACACCACCCTCCACACCCACCCCCCTAAACATGTTTACAAACATTGCTGTTAACTGGTCTATAGCATCCATGATAAAAGATAACCCCAACATGCCCAAAATGAATGAATAACCGGTGTTACACCATTGAGGCTAGAAAAAGCATAATTCCCAAATAAGTGTGTGATGACGATGATGATACGAACACAAATAATATGTGGCACGAAAATCACAGGGCTGGGGCCAGCGACACCCTCATGGCTTGCCCTCTCGGGTCAGGGACTGGGCCCCGGGGCCCCTGGTTCGATTCCCACAAAAGAATGTGCAATATTCTTAGTTTCTATCCTTTCACTTTGTCCATTCCCTTTCCTTTCTGGACGTGAAGAGAAGTAGGACGAGATGAGTGTTAGGGATAATTGGCATACTTTTCCTCCATGGAATTCTCGGTATAGCATATAACACATAAGTTGAGCTGGCTACTTCCATCCTGTTGATCATTGGGAAGCCCATTCAAAAACTGCTGACCTAAGACTAGGCTGATTGGGAATCATTTGAATGCATTTTGTATGGATTATCCAACATTATGGTAATGGAAATGAATAATTTTGACTTTTTTTCAAAGAAAATTGAAACATTTGATCTTTGAGTGGCTTATAATTGACTACAGAGCTCAAAAGGTTAATGCTGCATAAACCTCCTTAGCCTCTGTTTTGATATTTGCATTGCATATTAAACATGTACTTAGTAGGCTCAAGGTGTCTGGAGTGATTAATACCAAAGAAGGAATAGCCAGTCCAGCCCACATAAGTGTGGCACAAAAGGGTGATGAGATGTCCAGTATTCCACTACATGATATGGCCCTCAGGGAAATGAAAGGTTTAACTTAATCTTTTGTGAGAAATCTTGACCAGTTCTGGGGTGACTGCCGCTCAGCAATGTGGCCATAGCCCAGGGCCATAGGTGACCAGTATAATTGGATGGGGAATTTTGGGCGGGGGGGATTAGGAGAGGAGACCTTATGTACCCATGATAGGAATGCTATCCGCCATTTTACCCGCACAAAAAAAATCACTTAGGTTGGGTTAAAATATGAAAAATTCAAATTCGTCACCATTTGAATTTTTATTGAAATTTTAAGTCATTTTTTATCAGTAAATATGTTCTTGTTGTTAAGAATATTTGATTTGAACTACTTTTGTTAAATCACTTTACTAAAATCCCATTGCCCTTAATTAACTTTTATTTTAACACCCTTGGCAATGCATTTTCGGAAAACAACATTGGCAAGATCGGCAACTCCATGTCGGCTATACCAACATTGCTCGATCTTGCAGTTGGCCTGAACTCCTTCAAAGATATTGAGTTTAAATTGCAGGCCTTACTTTCCCAAGTAACTAGGATCACCTGCCCTGTATAATGGAAACCAAGACTTAAATAATCCACATTACATAGTCAGGGCTGTGATGTAATATCTCAGATTAAATCTGTTCAATGTTTTCATCTAAATCATCTCTGTTTAAAGTATCAGGAAATTGTTGAATTTTCAGAGTTTTGAATCAGTGGCTGCTCACACCCTGCAGAGTAAACAATTCATGATTCATTTGTGTCCACTATAACCAAGGTATAGAGGTAGTACAACATGGATCGGCCAGGATATGCGAATGATTCATATATACTCATTGCATAATGGATTATTTCTTGGACTTAATGGAAAGTGTACCTGATCTTGAAACACATTTAAAGACTACATGATATTTAATTTAAAATTCAAAAAAACTTACAAACTTTATAGCATAATAGGGAAGAAAAACCATTTACAAAGATTGAAGTGAGATATCTTTTGTTTCCTATAGTGAGAATAATTTGTCCGATATTGCACTTTTCTAGGAAAAGAAACTGCAATACCCGCCTTCTTGTAATTTTTATGTCCAATCACAAATTACCTCATTCTCGTCGCAATCTAATCAATAAAAATCACAGAGACCCAGTTAGTTAGGAGATCAGACAGTTATTAGCCGATAATATAGGCTATTGTCATCACGTAGCGAATTAGAGTAGGAAACCCAACGGTTCTCTCAAAAACTAGTCTCTCATGTCTGGTCAATCTTTTGAAATGAGGTATGCAAGTAAAGTAAAAGTAATGACATTTCTTTGAAGTGATGTTGTGGATTTTGAAAATTCTGAGCAGGTGTTTGCGTTTTGGGGCATTTTGTTCGTCCTTGTGTTTTTGGCATGAATTGTGTTGGTAGGCAAAGATTATGCTGAATTGTCGTGGTCCTCATGTAGATGCATGCGGTGTGTGTAAGCTGAAAGCCATGCATATCAATGCTGGCCCTAGAGAAGCATTGCATTTGCAGCCTAGTCTGATAATTACTTGGCAATAAATTTCATGCTTATCTAGGTAAATGATAGTTCTGTTATTGCCAGAAGGGTAGTCTGTTATTGTTTTCCCACCAATATCTTCTCTAGTGTCTACAGTTCCATGTGCCCTTGTACCATGTTACTTCACTCATTCCCAGGTGCTCCTGAGATAGTGCTTCGTATGGCCGTCTCCTTCACGAATGCAATGTTCACACACATGGTTCAAAAGCGGCACTATAATAATAGTAATAGGCTTGAACTTTAACCTTGCCCTGTGTTAACTTAAAACAGCCCAAATTCTCTCACTCAACCAATCAATCCATTAAGTGTTGGCCTTAAAACACACATTCTTTAACCTAAGAGAGCATATTTAGCCCATCCACAATGCATCCAGTTTTGGTACAATTTCACATCAATAATCCCATGCATGTTCCCGGCATGTGATACCACAAAAAAAAAAAAGCCCATTTTTAATACATAAAACTCGAACCTTTTTCGACCCCTTATCCTGCACCCAACCACTAGTACTTTTAAAAAATTTAATAATGAAAGGGTTTGTGGTACTCTTAATCTTCTTTACACTGCCCTAATTACTGACATATGTTTAGTAGAGAACATTATAGGCACATGCATGTATTATGAGATTAGTTCAAACACCCCTGCTCTATGAAGCAAGGTTAAATGCACCACTGTTTATTTCTTGGGACTTTGCAGTTATATACCTCTAACCTTGTAGCTTGTCACATCTTACTGAATGTGAAATTGTTTATGCTTTTTCAATATTTTTATGGGATGAAAGTGTTAAACCTAGTCTGGTATTATAATTGGGTAAAAGGAGCCCAATTTTGAAGTGTCGCTTCTTTAAATCGGTTGTGTATTAGTCAAGTAATTTCATATGTATTTTAGTAATTTTGTATTTAGTTTACATTTTACAGTATTCATCTGTTATCAACACACAAGTCATATGTTGACGGTTGACAAAACACAGGAGATTGTCCTTTGGTCAATACATTGCCACCACAGACAGAGGTTGGACCATGGACGTTCAGAAAATATTTAGTTCAGTGATATCACCATTTGCAAAGAGTGATTACTACACAAACACAAATTTTATAATGTATCTTAGACAACACTTGACAATAATGTTATTGAAAGTGGAAACTACCGGTTAAGTGTGTGGGGGGGGGGGTTCTCACACAAATGACCATACAGGGACGTGCCACAGACATCGGTCCCATTTGCAGCCTTCTGGTACTAATATGACCCCAGTTTTTCATGCCAATTTTGGTAACTAGCATGGGTCGTATTTTTTCAAATTTTCTGAAATTTGTGGAAAATTAAGCCGAATTTCCTCAATCTGAAGCCAAAATTGTCCAATTTGCTTAAAATGTCAAAATTTTGTAGTGAAAATGGCAAATTTGGTTAAATTTGGCCTAAATTTGCATCTCTGCGTTATAGCTATGGGTCCCTTTTTTGGCCAAAAAATGGTATAGCTCTGGGTCCTAATTCAGAGTCTCGGAAGGACGTCCCTACCCAAACCATCGTTGGGGACCCCCCCCCGGGGTTAAGTACGGTAAAAAAAAAAAACATTATAAAAAAAAAAAAAAAAAAAAAAAAAAAAAAAAAATGGGAACCACATTAAGAGAATGAGAAGTTATAAGTACCCCCATTAAAGGTGTGTAAAAGATTCACACAAGATTGGACAACTCCCTGATGAGGTCCACATGGAGTGTCTTACGATTGAAATCTTGCGACTTAAAATATTAGCAAATATAAAAAACACTACCAGCAAAATATTTGCTGTTCCTGAAGTTGAAAAAAGCAAATAAACGAGGATTTGCCATAACAACCAATATCTATTTTAAAAGTCCATTGTTTTTTTTTTTTTTTTTTTTTTTTTTTTTTTTTACCATTAAAATTTGCCATATTTGTGGTTTCGGGTAAGTTAAACATTACATTATAGTCAATGCAGAATGGTGAAAGTACAAAGTTGGCACAGAGGTAGCTATTGATATGCTAAAACAAATCTGGTCTAGGGGCCAAATTAATTCCCTTCCAATATGGCCGCCATTTGTGTAAAAATGGCCGCCACCCTAGAAAAAGGCATTAATTATTGCAAATATGTGGTTGTAACCTTTATTATATAGGTCAGATAAGAACCGGTTAAACTTTTAAATCAATATTTCTGTTGATTTCACAAAATTCGGAGTTTATTCAAAATGGTGGTCACACATTGGGTGCCAAATTCAAGATGGCTGCCGCCTCCCAGGAAAAAGTGATTATTTTGTAGTTTACAGTGCAAAACTGGGTTTGGTTGATTTTAAAATTTTGGGGACTGCAAACATACAATCAAAACCTAAACATTTTATTGTTGTAAATGCCAATGTACATGATATCAAAAGGGCTGACATATTCCAAAATGGCTTGCTACTGTAATCTTGATATGTTAAAGTTAGTATTGATTTTAATGTTCATGGTAATCTGATAAGATTTAATCAACATTCTAAAACACCAGGGGTGTATTGGGTATGGTAAACATTTTACAACACTGTGTCTGTGTGTATCACATAAACAATATGGCTGCCATGTTCAAAATGGCTGCCACTTAAAATTTAATAACATGCCTTTTAAATGTATGGATGGATTTTCTTGTCAAGTTGGATCTCACAAGTTATATTGGCATTATACAGGTTAATCTTTTATGTGCTGCATGGTGCGTAATGTGTTTAATTTCTAAGGACTGTATATATTCAGAATAGCTTCTAATGTCACTTTGTAGTATTTAATACGTAGTTATTACGTCATGTTACAATGGACCAAAATACCAGAAAAATGGATGTGGTCATGTGAGGCCATTAGTGTAAAAATTACCAAAGTATTTTTGGATTGGTTCAGTCATTCATTTACTCATCATTCTTCATTTTGTTATTTCTGCTAACTTGTTAGAACCGTCCTTCATATTGTATGTATCATCCCTTCATAGTTTAAGACTTTAGCTAGCGGTAGTTGTTCTGTGAGTGGATGATGGTGTAATAAGCAGATACTAACAATCTAACTATATATCTCCATGCACACATGAAGATGCAGGCTTCTACTTCATGAGCCAATGCTGCGGCTCAAGGATACAAAGGGTCATGCTGCGTACGTGGACATAGACGTTGTGATTTTTTTCTGTAGCCTTGTTCCGCAGTCCAACCTCACTGAAATCTGGCTAGAATTTGGTACCGGAAGGAATCGCAGATTCAAACGGCACATTGCCCAGACCCGGACCAGAGACTTAATTTGTCTCTGCTGATGTTTCACACCTTTCACCGGTTGCACAATGGAAAGAACACCAGCATGGGACGTAGCAAACATCTTCCTGCTGAGGTTGTAAAACGTTTGCAACCTTGGAAGAACTCCTCCTTAAGAGTACTGCAACAATTGAAAGATTTGTTGACCTCATGTACAGCAGGGGAGAAAAACAATCCAGTTGAGTCTTTCCTCCTCTTACTCGGCTTGGCCCACACGAGTGATTCATGAGTCATTCCACCTACCTCAGATGCACTGTATCAAAACTCAAACAGAGCAGCATATATCAGGCAGGACATTTCTGGGACAAGCATTGCTGCGAGCTCCAGAGTACCAGATCCAAGCTGACTGGGGTCGGAGCGGAAAATTGCAGCTTCATAGTCCGTATGGACAACCTTGCCAGAGGCATCAACATCATACATAGCCTGGTCAGAAAATGCTGAAAAGTGTTGGCCTTAATGTAATAGAAGCTGTTTGTGGGTACAATGTCTGGTGCTTCACTGACTTCTGCAATGTCTTGTCTGGAATGGGGGAACACCACAGAGATGTCTGGGGGGATCGCGTGTAGCACCACTACTAGGCAATCAGGTACGTGGACAAGGATGAGGATGCGCACAACGGTAGAAAGAAGTTAGGGAAAGAATAAAAATGGGATAATAAGATTTTATGGGTCTGAAATCTGTTGAGACAGTCGCCATTCAGCCCAACAAGGAATCAGTCTCACAGGTAGGTGATGCTCATAAGGTTCAATACCAATAGTGTTCCTTGGTTGATAGGCAAGTCTTTTTTCCACAAGGCAACTTCGTAAACTCCTTTGAGACTGGTTTCAAGGGGTTGTACTTTGCTCTTGAGAAACTCTCTAGATTTAAGGCAGAGGTTAGAAGCTGGGCTTATGTACAGAAATAGCGGTGTGTTTAACAACTTGAGATATTTGGCAGCTACGCTCTGCATGCTCGGTACACTACATTTGGTGTTGTGGTGGAGCATTCCTGCCTAGGATGTATAAGTTGTTCGTTGACAAAGCTGTGGATAAGCTGGAAGGAGGCAGTAATGCTGGATTCAAGCTCGGGCGGGTGAACCCGATCCATAAAGGGGTTGGTTAGTAGCATACTCTGCACATAAGTAGTACAGGGACCAGGGGCGGAGATATTAGGGCATGTGGGCGAAGCACCCCATCTTGTCCAGTGAGTTTGGTTTGTTAATGCGTGAACATCTCTTCTTTTCATGATTGTGGGTCTTATAAAGAGAGAGTGCGGTTTCAAGGTAACCACTAGGTAGACAGAATTATCCAGTTATTAAGCTGACGTTTGGCTTAACGTTTGCTATCTATCGCTCCTCTACCAAACCAGTCTTGATAGCTCAGTGGTTAGCTTAGAGCGCAGTGATAGAATATGGGGTTGCCAGTTCGATCGGAGGTGGCATGTTTTTTTTAAACACCTGCGTGCGCTGGAATCTCCAGAGAAAGATTAATAAAATCCATCCTGTCGAACTGAGGAACTAAGTAGTTAAAATTTCAACTTGGTTGGGTGGTAAAATTTTCGCTGAGGTGGATGTTTTGGGATACCTTCGACTCAAAGCTTTCGGATGGTAGACCATTCTTTCTACTGTTTATGGGTCAATCGTGGATGCAATTAAGGGGTGCCTGGTTTTTTTGATCCTTTCATCGACATTTCCTCACCTTTAGCCGTCTAACTGAGAGAGGATCGGCTTCAAACATGATGGAATACCCTTGATATCCATTAGCACATTCCTTGGAAGGTCCTGGAATGTATTCCGTCCTACAGCCTCTTGGTATGAATCTCCGGGCATCATTATTCACTAGTGGGCAAATTTGTCATAGTTATGGAGTTTGGAGCAACCTTTCTTCCGTTCTGTAGTTAAAGTGCCGCTTAATAATAAGGCAGTTTTGTTTGGTCTTACTGATTGCAGCCTTGACTTGAGTTATGAAACAGTGATTCAGAAACAATATTCCTACACAAGTTGATGCTTTATTGTGACCCAATGGGTACTATGGCTGTTTGTGAAATCGCCAATTAAGAAATGAGGTTTAGTGGAATTCCCAATGGAATTGAGGGTGCTTTGAAATCTACTGATTGGAGGTTTGTAGACTGAGTGTAACTATGACAGAGCTATGCTCAATGGTGAGGACATTGATGTTGTCAGCAGATATCGAGGTTGCTTCTACAACAGGGTCTGTGTTCACACATTAGAGCACAAACTGTCGATGTGGTATCCCAATGGCAAGGAATTTCATGGAAAGTATTAGTAAAGGCCTTTGCTATACACATTAAGGCTACCAAAGTATTTCTGCAGAGTCAACTCATCTTTTGGGTGTGGCAAATTTGGCCATCTTTTGAAATTTCAGTAGAAGTGCCACGTATAGGATTCATTTCCCCTGCAATCAGTTTAAAACAAATCACTAGGCTTCGAGCACAGGGAAAACCAGCTTTTCATGGGTAACTGTGTAAACATGTGTCCTGTTGCCCTGTGATTTTTGACCATTGCTGGGGCAATGAATCAAATTCTCACACCACTGGATGTACATTTACAGGCTGTGTATAACCCCAGAGCCACAATACAAATCAAATAGGGTATGTTTTTTAATGGAAAAAAAAAACATTTCAAGTACACGGGGAAGGAATCATACAGGCACGTAAGTGACATTTCTAAAAGGAGTGTCATTCGGTGTTGGCAGCCATTTGGCCAAATTATAATGGTGAAGAAGCAGTTTAACAACATACCTTAATTGGTTTCCTCCTAAGTTGATGTGAATTCCTTCTTGAGGGAGTCATATCAAGATTAAGAAAACATTCATTTCTGATAATCAAAGGATTTAAACTTAAGTGGACAAAATAGCGCCATTTTGAATTTTCGCCGCCATTTTGGATTCAAGTCTTATTTGTTGTATTCTTAAAGTGATGGGAATCTATCTTAATGCACAGTGTTCAATAACAACCTAGGGAATCATAACAAGATCAAGAAAGAAAAACATTCAATATCGTGCTAATCAAATGATATGCTTCAAATTGGTAGCCATTTTGGATTTTCTGCCATTTTTGGATCAAATTTTGCTAATGCAAACAATGCAATTACCAGTGGAGTATCAATTCAGGGTAATTCAGTTCTAAAATGGCATGAAACACAATCACATGAGACTGGGATCATAGAGTAAACATAGAAAGCCACGTTAAAAAAAACAGGACATTTTTAACAGTGGCGGCCATTTTGAATTGGGCGGCCATCTTGGACGGCAATTAAGTGGCCCTAGACCGATTTATTTCAGCATATCAAGGAGCTCATCTGGCCAAATTTGGTACTTTTCACCCGAAATGCCACAATTGGTTTGATATCTTGCACCATTGCATGAATATTAAGACACTGTAATGTCATAAAGCTTACATAGATTGGCTTTGAATAGCCTATGTCACTTGAAGTAATTGAGCAAGTGAAATAATTTAAAAAAAAAAAATACTAAAGCCCAGATTAATGTGGTATATTTTTGTGGAGTTCACATCATAATAATTTAAATTACGTATGACAATGAAGTCCCATTTACTATTGCAGTGATTAAAGGCGCATTTGTAGTGTCATACACATAAAAATAAAATTTTTGGCTGTTCACTTTCAGGGGGTTGGAATTAAAATACTTGGTCTATGCATTATAAAGTGTTGTAAAAACACCCGGGCCTTTTAAAAAAATGGGAACGCCCTTTTTGAAAATTTTAAAGTGACCCGTTAAATAGTAAACAAGTGCAGAAAGGTACAGTAGATTAATGCAGGGCCACTTCAAATCATTAAAGGTGCATTTATGTGCTCTAACACCTCATTTTGTTTATGGTCATAGATATTCCCGAGAAAAGATGAATCCAAAATTTCAGTGATTTTGATGAGGGTTTGATGTTATTAACAAAATGTTTATAATCACTGGTGTGCCCCAGAGGCCAAGGCCACGCATTATAATCTGTCCTTTTATGGACAGAAAATAGAAAATGACTATAGTAGATTCAACATCGTTGTCACCTCTATACTTTTCCAAAGGTATTAGCATCGAATGAGGGGATGTGCATGGAGGCAAATTAAAATTTCACGCTTAATCTATTGAAGCATGTAGTACGATAGCAGAGAAAAATCAATTACTGTGCTAATGAAAAAAATATTCAAGTAAACGTAACACGCATTATAGCTACATTTATAACTCTCGAAAATTCTGACTAATCGTATTTGCATTAATGGCAATCAAGGTATCAGGTGAGTAAATCACTGCAGGAGTTTGAAGCGCCAGGTTTGTGGATGACAAAGGAACACAAACGTCTTGCACTCTTCAAAGGCCAGATTATATAGTTCTTTCCTGAAAAAACAGTTGATTCGGGCAAACATATTCTACCTCCTCTCCCAACTAATCGACATTGTCCAAAACTTTTCCTCGGTGGAAACGATGGGTTTGAATTACTATAATTTCTTCCAGAGTTAGATCGAATTGCAAGTAGGATTAGGCAACCTTTGTATACTTTAGGCTAAAGGGTCAGGTGATGTAAAACTCTCAATTACTGTTATTGGTAAAGGTCAAGGGGATGCGACGTGGATCACGAAAAGCCAAGGTGTTGAAGTGTGCGTGTTCATGTGATTATGACTTTCAAATAGCATGTTTATAAATAAATTTACCGGGAAGAACAAAAAGAAGTAACCTTTTAAGTTAGCTTGGAAAAAGACAATAACTTGGTGGCCTAATAGAGAATTTTATGTTGTAAATTAAAGGCAATTGTGAAAACAATTATCATCATCTGGAACTTATATCGTAATTATTACTGAAGTACGTATGAGGGAATATTCCAAGAGGTGTAATATATAAAATAATATATAAAGGTACTTTACAGGATGTTGTTGTTGTCTTTGAATGGCATCATATTATAGGATATGCATCATTGATGCTCTGTAATACCACTAAACCCTGGCTGTCCCGCAGAGCAGTCGAGAGTGTTGTGATTAAAACTGCGGCAGATTTGCAGTCAACCCACCCATGCACATAAGCATACACGGTAACGATGACATTGATGAGTTATTAAGATGTGACATCGAAAACCACATCAACCAACAAAAGTTGCTGATAAGAGGTATTAAGTTCAGCGGTCGTTAGTAAGGAACAGACTTGGTGTTTAGACATCTCTGAGTAACACCAGAATGATTTGATAAACCTATTAGTTTGGTGGTTTTTGCGTTTGGTAAGTATGTTTTTCCTTTGGAACTCTGAAAACCTAAAATTGAACATTTGGGGGCAGGCAGATTGTCAAAGGTGCAGTGCAGATTGTCAAAGGCACGTATACAATACTAATGGTTAGAAGGAAAATAGGCACACAATTTTCCTGAGATACTGACTACGGGTTTAAATCGCCCGAACCCGAAGGGCGGGGATATGGGATAATAGGCTGTAGCCAGTTACGGGAAAATAGTGTGCCTTATTCCCCGATCCGATATAATCAGTGTAGTATTTGTTTTATTATACTCACTATGACTATGGAGACAAGGTTGTAGGAGAATCTATTTCCTAGGGAAATAGCACTTTGAAATTCGAATCAGCCAATGAAATAACATGATTTATGTCATTAATATTCACCATATTCAAGAAATACATGTAGAACACATCACGTAACCAATGTTGCCGAGTTAAGGATTCTTCTTATGCCCTTTACTGTAAGTGATATACAGATTACACTATTTGTAGGCCTAGAGGTTTCTTGAATGCCTGCAGTCATGGGAAGCCATTATCAATCCTGGTGACCTAAGACTAAAAACTTGTTTGGCTCCTTGAATGGCATTTTTTATGCTGATCCAAAAACAGTAATGAGGATGCATAATTTTGAAATTTGGACCCAAAAACAGTAAAGCTTTGATCTTTCAGAGACAATTGTTGTCCGCAGTCCCACCCCACAAATGGTCAACATAGAATAATATGTCAGCTTAAGGATATTTTTTGCTAAGCACTTCTTAAAACCTGAGAAACGTTGGCTCAGCATCAACCATTTAGCCAAACATGTTGCCTGGATTAGGATATCAAAGAAAAGTTAGGACGACTTTGGCATGCGAGGGCCCTTGCTTGCTGATGTCACGTTGCCAAGTGTACAGCACTTTCATCGCCAACTCAAAAGAATCACTGAACAAGCATTTATAAACATGATCAATATCTTTAAAATATATATACTTCAGCCGTAAGTAGTTCATGCTTGACGAGGTCAGATGATTAAACCCATGGCATATTAACAATTGCCTGTGGAAATCAGATCTAACTTTAAACACACAAAGCAGGTTTCTAAAGTTCTTCTAATATGATTGGGCTTTTCAAAAATGCTAACCCCAAATTGGGCTGTGGTTGGCCTCTTTGAAAACAAAATTTTCAAGCTATCTCCAGAATTATGTAATGACAAATTCTTAATTTTGACACAATTAACTTCACTAAGCAGGTTTGTTAACAGAATAGGATCTGATTGATACTACAATTTCTGTTGGCATATTTTGTCTACGAATAAGGAAAACAATTCCAGTTTAATCTGAATATCAACCTTTCTAAAGATTGCGAGCTGTGAAAAAGGAACAAATTTTAACAATGATTTAAAAACACTTAAGTGATTTTTCTGAACAATTTGGAGACTAAAAGAAATTTTAAAAAAGAAAGTCCTTGAAAAGATAGGCTATTAGTTGAATTTCAGCACATGCTTTTAAATTGATACTGGTACACCCCAGTACCTGCCATAGGATTTGAGTTCAATGTTGACTCAATCTCTAAAATCGATACAATCCAACGTCACGACAAGTATCAAATTCCAATGTTTGCGCACAATGTTGTTTTATCACAACTTGATCCCTGTTTTTCAAATTTAGTTTGAATGCCATCAAAAACAAGCACCAGTTTAATTTAGTTTTTGGAACATTGATTCCACATTGACTGTTCGATACCCCGAGGCTATTTTTAAATTTTCATTTGTGAAACCCCACCTGTTTCTTAGCAATCAATACTATAGAAAATCTAACTTGGACAAAAAGGAAAAATTAATAAGTAAATCTTACCAGGACTACCCGCTTTCTCAAGAGCCGAATGTTACCGTGACTATCAATTACATCAAAGAACCGATTCGTGAGAGCTGCTGAAATTGATTGTGCTCGTTACATAAGGGTCCATATCTCTTTACCTAAGACTCTCTTTAGGGTATAATTACACCGCCTCGTTACTGCGCTGCCTTTAATTTTGTCGCCAATAGCCAGACAGTTCTTCACCCATCTCCAGGCACCCATCTCCAGGCAAACTAGATTTGTCCTATATTGATACTTACATTCTTTATGCTAATTATCATGTTTTGAGTGTTGAAAAAATTTCAAGGATTTTTTTTTCTCCAGTAATTTCGAATTTCATGATGATATATGCTTGAAATTCTAAAAATGATATGAACATGCTGAAGGCAGGGTTTTGAGCAAAACTGGTGGGTGTTAAATATAATGGATTGGTATTCTGAAAGAGCAGCTAACTTTAGACCCGGGTTAAACCAGGGTAAGTCCTTCCTATCCTTTCCCTCCCATACTCTTAAAATGCTGTATGGGTGAGAAAATTCCTCATGGATGTGCCGTTCCAGCCCATCCATGAGGAATTTTTTCACCCATTACCTTTAATTTTCACAGTATTTTAAAAGGAAAAAAGGTCACTCATGTAGGACTAACCCTGGTTTACATCCAGTCCTAAAGTTAGACTCCTTTCAGAACACCAGCAATATATTGACTTTGTCGTCATTTCTGAATGCCGTCTGCCTTTCTGGTCGGCATCCTTCAGTCACAAGCAAGCGTTTGAAATAGCGGTTGTCCGTTCGCCCCTGGACAACCAATTGATGGCCGGAACAACAAAAATGATACTACAAGTTGTACAGAGCGGACAACCATAAAATCTAGAGCCAAAGTCACTTTGATACGTGCAAACCCAACACAGCTATTGTTCGATATTGGGACTTCCTGAGTAATTATTTTTCTTTGTAAATTTCCCCCAAAAAAAATGCTAAATATAACCAAGTCAAGATTGTTTATGCTAATATATAAAAATGCCAAAAAACAAAAAATTAAAAATATTAATAATTATTTCATATAAAGACCCAAGACAAGGAATTCGCTCAGACTTTCAACCTGAAAAGCATTAATTTCTAACTCAGAAATATATGCTTCATTTGGTCTTAGTCATTAAAATTGACCAGCAACCTAACATCAAAGCTTAGGCACCAAAGCCCACCTGTATTAGTTCCCCTGCACGGGCCCAACAAACGATTATATTTTCACTTATCATGTATATTTATTATACGAAAGGTGGTTTCATGTACGGACAAACAAAAATTTTGGCGGACAACCAAATTGCAACTTGGTTGTCCGTGGGACACCACACTTTTCCCTTAATTTGGACGCTGGTCACAATTAGTAGAACATCTTCTTGTGTTGCTGTAAAAGCAATTCTGATCTTCATATATAAATCATCAGTACTGGCAATGAGGCTGATGTCTGAACAGATCTAGTTTGATTTGTCTGCTTCACAATCAATATCCAATGATACCAGTTTAGAGTAAAAGTGGGCTGTGTCTTTACAAGACATCACAAATACACCGGATAATGTAACATAACTATGTAAACTTACACATGCATTTTTTCTGATTTTGGCTATTTGCTAGATCCATACCTACAACGGACGTGGACAGAGAAATTGTATGGCTCAGAATCCTTAGCTTTAAGTCCTGCATATATTCATAACCGTCACTTGCAAGATTTATCATTTGAACCGATACGGATTTTCTCGTTTTTAATGACATGACAATGAAGTTAAAAAAGAAAATAAAAATTTTCATTTCTTTGAATGACTAAATCTTCAAGAAAGCCGAGAGGTTATGCTTTCCTTGCATGGCTGACATCCAGGTTTCTGATGGGTATCAGTTTCAAGAGTTGGGCACGTTGAGGGAAATGATGAAATGGGACTTATAAGAAATCACATAGCACATACTCATGACAAAGGTTCCAGCGGTTGACCTTTGAAGTTCCCAAAGCGGAAGTTATCTTTTTGTCTTGCCTCAATTTGTTCACAGGAAGAGACATATCGGCTGTGAGTGCAATAAGGTTGTAAGTGCATAGCTGCCATTTGTCAGAAATTTCCATCAAGCATACTATTTCCAATTCTTTTGTCAGTGCTCTTGAAATGGTTCTTTCAGGCAAAACAGTAACCTGAAGAACCATTTCAAGGCCACTGACTCAAGGTAATTTTAATGAGTTATCATAATACATGGTTAGCAACACGGAAAATCCAACATGGCCGCTATTGCACTTAACAACCTGTTGCACTCACATGACGAAATGTGCTTATTGGTTTAGGTTGGTTTTGGAACTTGGGTTGGGTTAGGTTGGCTTGGCTTAGTCTGATTGGGTTGTGGATGGTGGGGTTGGGGTGGGTGGGGTTGTTTTGGTTGCGGCTTTCATTGGTTTGATTCAGGCTTGGTTTGGTGGTTTGATTTGCTGTGATTTTGGATAGTACGTTTCAGAAACCGTAGAAGTTGCCAACTCCTAACTGCAACTCATTAAAATTAAGTAATGGGGCTTGTGGTTCAATTAAGGGGTATGGCCCAATGTTGTATTAAAGTTTTCATCTTGAAAGAATGGATTTCACCCCAAACCCCATCAGTAAAATTTGCCACCGAATATCACTCTGTATATGAGGAGAGTTAAAAATGTGTTTTGTAAGCCCCTATAGAGTACTGTGTAAAAGTAAATATTGAATTTCACAAAATGGGCACATTTAACTACAACCAAACCTTCTTAGCCTTAAGATATCACAGTGTAAATGAGAATAGCAGTCATAGTGATATAAGTATAGGCTACCAGCAATAGGCAGTCAGAAGCCTCTAAACAAAAAGTGTCTATTTAAACCGAACACACCTAGTAGTGGCATGCAAAGGAAGGTTAAGAAAGGGGACACACTTGGGTTGAAGGAAAAAAAATATCCAATCAGTATTGGATATCATATAGAAATACCCAATTCCAGGGCCTGGTGAAAACGATCTTCTGATTATATTACCATTCTCTTTAATGGCATCCGTATAAACGGTTCCATTTGGGAATGAGGCAGGCTTGAACTTCTTGCATAGTGTAGTTTTCTTGAAGATGGTAACACAAGCGATAGAGTATCCCAAAGGCAACTGAAATGATGCTTATGAGATAGTTGGAAGATACTGCTCCAATATAGGTTTTCAAAGTGATTGCTTTGCTGAGGCAACGGATAAAAAAAAAATAGTTGCTCCAAATCAGAAGTATCTTAATATCTTGAGTGCCCATATAGTTAGGCCTCTGCCTATAGACCCTATGTAATAACATACGTCACACTAAGGAATAACAAGAGTTTACAAAAGTTCACCTGCACAATTTTGGCATTTTTTTTTTTAATTTTTCTTTTGAATTCATAAAAGGTGAAGGATTGAAGTTAAAGCAGCACTGGCACACCTTGCCATAAAGCATGGCTGCCTAGTGCATACAATATAGACCCGGGATTCTCAACAAAAAGTAGTGTAGGTGGCCCTCAGATGTGCATCTTTAGAATTTGTTTGGCCCGTCAGGCTCTTGAGGCTAATAAGGATAGTTGAGGAATCCCTGCTTTTAGACATTCTGCAAATAGGCAGCTCAGCTTGGGAGGAGATAGGGAACCACATAGCTTTAAGACAATACATACACACTTGTTATTGAATTCCACAATATTCAAAATTAGAAAACAGGTGGTCTGTTATTCTCATGGTAGTTAACTGTGAGGTAATGAAGTCCTCAAGGTCAATGTTGGGTTATTGTGTTATATATGTTCATTTGGCATAATTTATTTATTATCTGTCCATGCAGACATTACACAACACATTTTGAATGGAGATTCATATCTTTGAACAATGCTGTTTTCTTCCTTTGCTGTCTGCTGTTTGAGTTAGAAAAGATGAACTTAAAAGGGATTAGCAGCAATTTTCTAATCCGAAAAACATCGGAAAAAATTTCAAAAATTCATATTTGTACTGGCATGGATATGCGAACATTTAAACCTGCAAGTGTTGGCTTGAAATCAGTGCATTACCGACAAGGCAGTAAATTTTGATTCTGATTCTGTGTTAATTGCTTACTTGCGTATCAAAAATTCTGATTGAGATCAACAAAGCCTTTCCCAGTGAATATCACAGATTTTCAGCTGCTTATTGTGCGCCTGTCAAACAGTTGACCCTGAAACACAAACATTATTGATCTTGTTTGAGTAAACCACAATCAGCGTTTAGTGCAGATTTTGAGACGCATTAGCGGTATGTCTAATTTGCGAAGACGGTTATGACAAATTCCTCAATACTTATTTTTTCACTATTTGGTGTTTTTTTTTTATATAAAGCATTAATATGGAATGTACACATTTATAAGTTAAAACATGCATTTCCAATTTCTTCGATTATCGATGCTAATCCTTTAAGAAAAACTAGTCTTATTCTTCACTTTTAACAACTCCTATGTACACAAGGCAAGCATTTTATACTACTGCCACATGTTATTATCATCATTACAGATCACTATGAGCACGTACTGTGTTAAGCTCATCTTGTAAATTTCCAAATTTTGACACTGTGGTGGATTCACTCCAAAGTGTCAAAATATTGGAAATTTGCAAGAATAGCTTTAAAAAGTGAAGAATAAGACTAGATTGTCTTAAGTAATCTTTTCTAACTCAAAAAATCAGCAGCAAAGGAAGAAAACAGCGTGGTCAAAGCATATGGATTCTCACATTCAAATGTGTGTGTAAGTGTCTGCACGGACAGATAAAACTAAATTATGTTTTGTCTTCTTAGGTTTGCTTTTGATCTTATAATTCGCAGGGTATGCTAGGATACCGACTGTACAACATAGGAAATCTGATTTTTGAAATTTTTTTGATGTTCTGATTTATCAAATTATGATATGACTTTAATGAATCTCTTCTAAAGTGTCTATTATTTCAGAAAAGTGCTTAGTTATTGAAAAAAATTGATCCCAAAAACAGGACAAATGTTAGATTGATTAGGTGTCTACCTGTGATCCTGTGCAGCCCCTTCTGGATTAAAAAAAAAAAACACTATGCGTATATTCCAACATGATCTTGGAGCTTGGAATGAGCATGTAGTTCAGAGTGACTGGAGCCCTAAGCTCAAGTGGTATGGTTGCCATGTGAAGAAAATCATTATCGGAGACGTCATTTTCCCAACTCTCCGAACTCTGCAAGTATCAATTTCGTGGCAAACACCTGGCCCCGACATGATCATACAATGTACGGATGAGTGGCTTTCAGGATGGGAGATTAGGGGAAATCATGAGTAGGAAATTTACGTATTGTGATTTGAAGTTAAGCATGTGCGAGGGAAAATCAAATTTTAGTAATGAAAAGGAAGCAAGACGGACAGGAGAGGGAAAAAAAAAGAAAGTTCTTTTCATTGTTTAGTTATCTAATTTCAGTTTGGAAAGGAATCCTTAATGAATGCAGGACTTATACCTGTAACTGTTGTATAAAACCTACCATGAATGATGTTGACCAAGTTTCAAACGTTCAACATTCCATATGCATGCAATTATATTTCGTGTGTATTGTCATTTTTGTGGGATGTTTCATTGGTGTTGGTAATATGACATTAAGAATGCACACATTTCTCTTACTTTCTTAGTTGATAAATCAAATGAAAACAACAACTCGCATCGCCACTATTCTGGCCTTAAAATTTATCCTTCCCGGGGCAAAATCAACAACAGTCACCCGTCCAGAAGTTTTTGTGCATTCGGGGGTCTGAAATTTAAAGCAACTTGTTTTAAAAACCGCACAGTTTCCACAAAAAACATTAGAGGAAAAAATCATCTGAAATCAAAACATTGTCAAGCGCTAGTTTAAACCAACAGCTGTATTCCCTTCAAAGTAAGGATCCTGCCCACAACAGCATAATTCTCAACTCTACCTGGCTCAGCCTACAAATACTTCCACAGTATTCCTGTTTTGCTACTTTGAATATAATAACAGGCAGTATTTTTGTGTTTTCTTCAGGTCTTCTCTGCTCTACTGGAGTGCCATCAGATCTGTTAGCAGACATATTATTAGGTGGACACTACTCACAGAAATAAGTTATCTCAGCCATCAAACATTAGGTAGGTCAAATAGGCTAGGGCAATGGAATTATGCATCAGATCTGTTGCAGACATATTATTAGTGGACACTATCTCAGCATACACATTAGGTGAATCAAATAAGGCTGGGCAATGGATTTTCCCATCACTAATTGTAACAAGTATAATTTTGTGTATTACAATAGTAATAGAATATTTATTCAAAAATGAGAAAGAAGTCAGTCTATTTCAGATGAGATGAGAAAAATCATAAGTTTTTTACTGATACCAAAATCTCAGGTCTGATGGTTTGAAAGGTGGGAGAGAGGTTGAGGATTGGGTGGCCCCTTAAGCATACACTCTTAACAAATGTTTGCCTTACAGTAATAATTAACATAAGGCAACAGTGGGTAACGTCTTCTTTAGGCAGAGTGAAACAGAGGAGTCGTCCCTTTCCTAAAAAATCCAAAAATTGAACTGACAGGATGCCAAATTTTAGCATAGTATCTGGTGAAGCTCTGGGAACATATTTTATTACGTGAATTTAGCAAATGAGACCCCTCTAAATATAAAGTTGGTACTTGAAAACTTGGATTTTTGATGCCATGTGTAGCATTTAATTCATTAACACTTGATCGCAGAAAGTGAAGAGATATATAGATGATATAGAGAGTATATATCTTCAGCTATAGAATATATCTATATATATAATCTAGAGAATTATATTATCTATCTATATCTATAATAGATAATATTATATATATATATATATCTATCGCTTACGCTAGGGCGAAATTCCTTTTGTTATGTATTGACATTTGACGTTCTAGGGTGAAATTTTTTGTGGCCTTAGCGTTATCCATTGTTTGCGATTTATTCCGTCAAAGCATGAATAGGAATTTAGCAATGAGGTAATCTCATTAGCTACAAGAACCTGAATATTAATTAATTATAATAATAAAAGGCTCATTATAGACTAATTAATTAATTCAATTGTGCCTTATGGACCTATCTAGGAAAATCTGTATCTATATATTGGATATATTATATATAGGATCGATAAAAAAGGCTGCTTCGGCGTTTCATTAACATATTAAAGGTTCAATATCCAAGACAGAATGCCTTCATAATAAGTTTCAACTTATCTTCTCATTATTACGGCATTCTTTACTTTTGGATATGACCTTATATATGTTATATAACTCTATATAAGATATTTTTTTTTTTGCATTTCCGTAGATTTTTTTTAAATTGTAAGGGCCGAAAAATTCAGAATTTCCCAAAAGTACAAATCTCTGTAAGGTAAGCAAATATCAAACTATTTTTTTTCAACGGTCAAAAAGTCAAATGTTTTTCATTTTGTCGGGGGAAGCAACCTCCTCGCCCCGGTATACTGGTAACAGTTCCGTGGTATGGTATCTCTCAATTACATGCTATTCGTTACAGCTCTCAATCCAATATATTGCAATTAATGTCATGGCATTGTTTTTCAAAGAAATGTGTTGTTTGGTATAAAACAAATCATATCTATATGTTTTTGTGTTTTTTGCCTAGTATTCAATGGACTTTTGAAACATACCCTAGTATTGTCATGTAATGCAACAAAGTCTTATCCGCATATGTTCATTTTTTGCAGAAGAGGGCCATTTGTGTTGTTAACATTTCTTTTGTTTTCTATTGTTTTAATGTCTTCTTCTTTCATAACAATTATTTACCTTGATTTGAGACAACACAAGAAGCTTAAATTGTGTTTTTGACTTGTTTTTTTGTCTCGGCCGACTTTGTTCGGCAGAGACTTAGTAATCACTTTCTGTCTGTGCTGTCTGTCTGTCCGTCTTCCTGTCTGTCTGTCCGTCTTGTCCGTCTGTCTGTCTGTCTTTCTGTCTTGTCCATGCTGTCCGGCCTGACGTCCGTGGTTCAATGGGCTTTGTGTACGATTATCTGGAGTTCCGTAAGGGCATGATGATGTAACTTGGTTGGAAAGAAGCTGGGTCCACGAGTTCTCGACCTGATTAGATTTTTGGGCGGTAAAATAATCTAATTAAGTACTAATTTGCATAATTAACGAAAATTTTCCCGCAAGGGCTTGTTGGACAAGTTGTTTGTCTGGAGTTCCGTAAGGCTTATGATGATGTAACTGGGTGAAGGGAGCGTGCTGGAGAGTTCTCGACCTGAGTAGATTTCGGGCTATTTCGGGCAAATTAAGTAGCCAATGAGCCTAATGCATATGCAAAAAAAGCCGTAATTGCTATATTTTGGAAACGTTACATTGGAACGAAAATTTTTTTTTCCTTCACTCGCATGAAAGCCTATCATGGTGCGCATCGTTTTTCCAATTTGAGAGTCGTGTGTGAATACCAGCGCTTATGTAATGGCAAAGGAGCTAATTAATATGCGTAATTACTGATCACTGTATCTCTGAACAGTTAATCGGATAGGTAAAATTCCTTCGCTGGCATGCAGAACGAAATACTATGCCATGCAATCTTTTGGGTGAATCATATTGGGTCAAAGGGCATGTGGGCCTATTAAAGGGGCATTGTTTTGATTACAATTTATCTAATTAATTATGCATAATTGCTGTATCACACTGAAATGGACATTTGGATATGCAAATTCCTTCGCTACGTGAGACTTCTATGCCGTACAAGCTTTGGTTAATGAATCCCATTGGCGTCCAAAGTGGCATGTGGATCATTAAAGGGGCATGTTTGATGCATTGGGATCAATTAAATATGCGTAATTGCTGTATCGCATAAATGGTACATTGGGATTGCAAAATTCCTATCGAGTCCATGAGACTACTAGATGTTAACTATCTTTTTGTTGAATAATAATTGTGGTCAAATGCATGTGGGCCACTTAAAGGGGCATTCTTTGATTATTTTAAAATTGTGCATCATAATTCATAGAAAACATGCTTGTCCATTTCAACCAAAATTTCAGTTGTCATGGTCAATGGTGAAATACTACACCTTCAAAAAGAAAAGAATTTGGATTCAGGAGTTGTTTTTTACCTCAATAAATTAGGTCAGCCATAGTTTTTTGGCAGTATATGGCTGTGTGTGATATGGTTTTGTACAAAACAGGTGTAATCAAAACAAGAGAACTTATCAAAGGGGGGGGGGAGTACACCCCAAAGGTATTAACATCAATATATGTAGCTAGATCAGTGCCCAGGTTTTCATTGAAATGGTTTTTCTACTTCTGGTCCGTCTTTTGGGTGCCAGCCTGTTTTACATTCTTTGGAAAAGTTTTAAATCGCAAATTGTGGCATTTCACCACTTCTGGACCCCGTAGGCGACTCAAATTTAAAATGTGGTCACATGATTTTTTTCAAAAATAGTGTTGCCAATTGAATAAATTTTTTTCATAGTTTTACTAAATTTAGTGAATTTTAAGGGCTTTTTGCATGACTTTGTTCATATTAAATATATCTACAATGGGAAATGTTGTGGCCCTGGGGTGGGTTTCGAAATGAAAGAGTGAAAAGTATAGAATACTATAATGCAACCCCCGGGGTTGCCTATCCTAACAATCTCTTACTACTTGCTTGTGCTCGTGTGGGGGACTTTTCAATATTAATATCTCCAAAATGGAAAATGTTGTTGTGACCCCTAGGGGGTGTCAAATGAAAGAGTGAGAGGTATAGAATACTATCAAAATGGCAACCCGGGGGGGCTACTACTAAACATCTTAATTATGCTTGCTCTGGTGAGGCTTTTCATGATTAATATTCTCCACAATGGAAAATGTTGTGGCCCCTGGTGGTGGTCAAATGAAAGAGCAGGAAGTAAAGAATACTATAAATGCAAAACCAGGGTGCTACTCCTAACATCTCTGACTTATGCTCGGTGGGGGGTTTCATCAAACTTGCAAGATGATATCTCCACAATGGAAAATGTTGGTGACCCTAGGGTGGTGTCAAATGAAATAGTGGGAAGTAAAACTAGTTAAGAAATTGGAGTTTATCGGTTGCAACAACTGTTTTGGGGGAACCCCTGGACTCGCACAGTTTGCACTCGGTGTGCTTCCTTTTTTGTCTTACAATTAAGCGCTAAAGCAGGCGAGACTTGTGGTTCGAGAACCGCCTTGTTAACAAAATCAAACAAAACTAGATTTTTGCCCCAAAATGTCAGTGATGACTTTTTGCACTCACATGCTTAATAGTGTGACAAAAAAAGTCTAATAATTGTGTGCTATTTAACTACATGACAATGCCTTTTGGGTTGTTCTTTTTTTTTCTGCAGTATGTTCTGCTCGTTGCTGGGTAGCGGCACTTTCAGCTTTTCCATTCTTTTGGT
Source organism: Ophioderma brevispina (assembly GCA_023653785.1). Lineage (NCBI taxonomy): Eukaryota > Metazoa > Echinodermata > Ophiuroidea > Amphilepidida > Ophiodermatidae > Ophioderma > Ophioderma brevispina. The sequence continues at coordinate 7,184 of JAMKCH010076528.1, read as the reverse complement.
TTAGGTCTATTTCTTATGGGGGATCGCCATCAGCACATGCATTTTCACGCCCACGGTTGTGGTGATCAGTTCAAAATGGCTGTGGGCGACGTATCAGCAATAACACAGGACCCTCCACAGAGGCGACAAAAATATTAGTTACCGTGACGATGACAAGAATTAGCCAATTTGTATCAACTTTGTATACACTCTTTGCTGCCCCGTTTGTTTTTTGGTTGCAAGCAAATAATTTTTTTGTGACCTCCTTTTGTAATTTCTGTGTTGAATACCAGTCAAAGAACGGTGCGATATGCCCACCAATGCAGTGCAATACTGTTGTGTTGTTATAGTCCGTTGATTTAATAGGCAAGAATTACTCTAATTTTTCATGCTTTTGTTGGGTTAGGCAAAAACACATGTATAAAGTGGCTTGGACAGATCATTCACCATTCGGGGGGAGTGTCCTTTTTTTTATAATAGTTTTTCCAATGTTTAAACTGAGTTCTGGTGTAATTTGCAAGAGAATCTTAGAGAGACATGAGGACATTTCGGCGAGAGACTAGCGCCACTCAAGTTTTTTCGAATGCATATTTTTTGCCTATGTTTGGAATGCTCACCAATGTTAGATCACCAACCTGAAGTGAAATAAGCCGAATACGCCATCTTTATCTAGTAAGAATGATGGATGATTTAGTATTTTCTGTCGTCACGACATAAATTCAAGCATTGTTTTTATTCATAAAGGGATGAGTTACGATATCAAGCAATAAAAACAACGTTTTGCAGTTTTTTTCATGCTTGTTTGTCCAATAAACCTCGAAATGTTTCTCGGTAGGGTGGTCTACAACTGATCAAGTCACTTTTAAATAATTGGTATCCACCTAAAAAAAAAAACTTCCTGTCCAACTTTTAAGGGGAATGACCCATTTAAAGTATAATGTTTTTTTATCTTGATAGAACAGCTTTCACCCCCAAAATCGCCATCTGTAAAGTTTGTGCCAGGTACTTCAATCTGTTTTGATGTGAGAGCTAAAAGCATGATTTTTTGTAAGCCCCATAGAGTACTGTGTAAAATTAATATTGGTTGACCAAAATGGGATGCGTTTTCACTCATATCTTTCCAAACCAAGCATCCTTTAGCCCTTATATTTCACAGGTAAATGAGAAAATAGTAGCTTTCTTTTTGACCACTTCTGGTAAAATCTGGGGTTCTGGGGACGAGGCTATTAGTGATAGTGTCCCTTTAAAGCAAATTACGAGTTTTATAGAAGGTAGTCTGTTATGATACAGTTGCCATATTTCTCAAACTGGCAAGCTTAGCACAGTGGGTCTATTTCACAATAAAACTTTTATACCGTTACAAGTAAGGCTCAATTCTGATGTAAACACCCCAAAAAAAGTAACGCAGCATGTCTAAATACCGCCATGGGTTACAAACCATTGGTCTTTGCACGAAAACATAAAATTATATCAATAGTTCATTTTCTTCCGTAAATTTTGATACCCTTCTTGCCCCATTGCGATCAATATTGTCAACACAATACCCATTATAATAAAATCTCTCCTTTTTAAAAGTTGCAATAAAAGGTATAGCCATATTGATTGCCATTCAGTGAAAGACTGCATTCTTCCCGTGAAGTGTGTGTCACTTAATGCATGGCCTGATGTATGGTTGTGTATTGTAACCTTGTAATGTCTTCAGTTGCAACTTTGAAAATGTGACACATTTTCGTAAAATGGACATTGTGTTGGCGATATTGATCACAATGGAGCCAGAATATGGCTGAACAAAACCAGACTATTAATATAATTTTATGTTTTTGTCATGCGCATTACTTTTTTGGGGGTCTTTATGTCTGGGTCTGGATTACAAGCAGTTGGAGGGGGCATTGTTGTCCAACAAGTCCCCCTTACAGCTCTCTGAATTTATTTAAAAATTACCCATGTACAGCAAATATAATGGGTATCGGACTCAAGCACGTCTAATTCTACTGTCACAAATGTAAGCATGAACAAGTCCTGGGTGGGGGGGAGGGGTTCTCAACTTTTTTTGGGGTAGGTATGTGCCTCCCAGATTTCAAAAATTGAGGCTCCAGAGCTGATTTGAGGCCCCAAAAATGGGGTCTCCAGAACTAGGTTTTCCAAAAATTTCAGAAAATAAGCTGTGATTTCCCTCAATTTCCAGCTACTTTTTGAGGTTTTTTGAAGAAAATTTGGTAGGATATGGCTTTGGACATGAAAAGTAGGGTCTTTGGAACTGAAATGGTCCTAAAATGGGGGTCTCTGGAAAAGAGCCTGAAAATGAGGGTCTTATAGGCAGCACATACCCATACTTCATCCCAATGTGAGAACCCCCCCCCCCCCCAAGTGCACATAGAGTATCACTCATTTGATAATCCTGTGTGTGAGCAACATTGGTGAATTAACCTTGTTGGATGTTAGAAAAACATTGGATTGGATTCCAACTGACCCATTCCCAAAATTAGTGTAGGATAAGCAAACAATTTTTGGCCTAGGTAACTTATAAAGTTTAGAGTATTCTTCTCTCATTGTAAGTTTAATGGATTCCTGTTATAAGTCTGTATTACTTGATATAACGAGGGTTTAGTGCAAAAAGGCCCCATCTGCAATAGCTACCAGGTGTTAAGGTCCGTTCATACTTCACTGCAGTGCAGTGCAGTGCAGTGCTGCAATGCAGCCTACCAAAATCGTTACCGCAATCACTGGCAGTACTGCAACGCAATGCAGTACTGCAACAAAGTTAAAATTATTTTAACTGGCGATGCACTGCAGCAAGATGCAGTGGGGTGCTAGTCAGTGTTGCAGTATGCCAATTTTCCTGCAATCCTTCGCAAGTTTACTGCAACGTACTGCAACCCGTGACCTGGGTTGACCTGCAGTAAATCGATTAGGAGTGCAGCGGAAGTGACGGAACATTGCCATAAATTTACTGCACAGCAATGCAGTGCAGTGGAAGTATGAACGGACCTTTAGATTTGGCAGGTATAACACTTAATAACAACACAAATGACAAATAGCAGCTATTGCAGATGGGGCCTTGCACTAATCCCTCAATAAGACAATATTAAGACAGTAAAATATACATCTCATTCAATCACTTGTTAATATGATATGATTTGAAGTTTGAGTTTGGTAAAATTTTGAGGTAAAATCAAGAGAAAACTACTTAATGTTAGTTTGGAATGGCAACATCAGTATTATAAATCCAACTTTCTAACCATTCATGATGTATTGCCTCACTTTGATAACATAACGGATTAAAAAACAATGTGACCTTGGAAATCCTGCTTAATATTGACGTCCTGTGAGGTTTCATCGACGCTCGCGTCATACCGCGCTTTGCTACCATCATGCAATCCGGTCAATGTTGTGTCTCGTTGCATATGTTTGTGAATTGCATATGTTCAGCAGATTGTTCAAATTTTTTCTCACAGGGTGGTGCCAGTTGTTTTCTTGTTGTATTGAAGCTTTAAGGATCGTGAAATTGGGTTAATGATTACCTTGAATTATAAAATCTGTGTAAGAATAAAGGTATGATTTTGGGAACCGGTACTTTCATTTCAACAAATTGAAACCGGTGATACTATTAGGAATACCAGTTCCCCAAATCATACCTGTATTTGCTCCAAAAATAAAAAAAAGTTAGGTCTGTATGCTCTGGTTAATGGTTGTAAAATTGGATCACATGACCTTACTAAGGTGTCATTTCCAATCATAGTGGATCTTGAGTTGTGGGTAATTCCAGGAATTTACCTCCCAATATATTACTATGTAACATTGTGTTATGGCTTAAGCTTTAAGGTATATTTAATTCCATCTGTCTGGTGGCATTCTCTGCTCATTTCATAGACATGACTTCTTGTAGGGACAAAAATACTACAAGTAGGGATCAATTATCCCCCCCCCCCCATATGCTGCTAATATATTCCAAAACACGGGCACATCTATGCCCAAATCTGGCAAAAGTGTGCACTTTCTATTTGGTTGACCAACAGTGTCAATACTTTTTAGCAATAGTTTGTTGCACTTTTTTATCACCCGGAGGTTTGATGGGGATCTGCACCGCAGATTCTGTCGTAGGCCCCGCGGGGGCCACAGTCAGTACCGTCCGTCTCCACAAACAAGATACTGTACTGCCACATCTTTTTGTCCAAGTTGGTTTACTCTTGCAACAAAGGACCTTATTTTTAAGAACACTGATCTGGTGTGGAGATGCAGAGTTTTAGGTCAAGGTCATTTCTGCACAAGATGCTGTAGTGCACACATTCCTTGTCCAATTTTGATGACTCTTGCACCAAAGGGCCATATTAGCTAACATCTGGCGTAGATACAGATTTACAGTCAAGGTCATATCTTTGAAACTGTTTCGCTCTGAATCCCTTCGCATGCGATGCAAAACTCCAGTTTATCAAAGTTCATGTCCCATTTACTCTTGTACATATTGACACGCTAAACTTTACACCCGACCATTACATGAAAATAAACAAGTTTTTTTTTTTTGTTGACTAGAGCCCCCCTGGGTCTGGTTGACCATACCCCTCCAGGTCATTTGACTAGACCAGCACTGGGCCTGTTACCTAGACCAGTCCAGGGGCCCGTTCACAAAGATTTACGAGATTTGAGTTATCAAGCGTAACTCGATAAAGCGTAAGTATTGAACTTACAATCAAGTTCAAACTTACGCTTGATTGAGTTTAACGCTCGATAAATCAACCGTACAATTGATCGTAAATCTTTGTGAACGGGCCCCTGGTCATTTAAAGGCTGATTCAGAGATTTTGAAATATTAATAATTTTTTGTGCCGTAATAAAAAAAATAGTCATCTAAACTTAAGAATAGTAACCTAAAATGCTAAATTCGAAAGTTACGAATGAATCGGATAAGTTTTTATGCACGTGTAACAGTGCCATATGATAAACTGTGTATAACGAAAATTCGGATCCGGAATTTTTAGTAACAAAGTTGTGATTTTCTATATGAAGGACTTCGTTTTTTAGCTTAGTTTATTTCACACGGTGATTAGTTATGGAAAAGCATTATTCATAGCAAAACATGTGAGTGAACCCTCATCGAGAAATCTCTGAGTCAGCCTTCAACCCCACTGGCCAGTTAACTCACCCCACGAGGCCAGTTATCTAGCAGTTTTTCAAGTTCCTTGAATAATTAATGACAAAATCGCATCCTAATAAAATGCCCGTTTTTATAACATAATTGGACCAAACTTGTGGTACTTTATTCCTGATCCACTAACCAATTTCCTTCAAAGCCAAGTTGGCTTAGCTGACATCTTGTAAACAAACATGTCTAATCTCCTCCAGAGAGAGAGTCAAGGTGCAATGAGCGATTTCACATATAGGGCCCGAAAATATTGAAAATCTGCTTTTTGCATTGCTGTCCAGCTTTCCATAACCATAATTCCCATTCTGCAGGCCTCAGCTGAGAAATATTTCTTGGTCAAAAAATTTCAATTTCTGTTTTGTATAGGAGCAAATACTAAATTCTGCCTATGTGTTATATTGAATATTGAGGAAGGGAAATAAAAAGGCACTCTTTTGTTTTCACTTTAAGCATTTCGTAGCCAAATACAAGGTAAGAATTGTATTGGAGGTCTTATCTATAAGGAAATAACTACAAAAACACAAATATATGGACGACTCAAAATCTCTCGTCGTTGCACCTTTAAGTTCTATCCTCTCTAAACTTATTTGAAACACATTAGTCTTTAAACTACACCCAAATACCAAATAATGAGAAGGGCTTCTTTAAGACCAGCATGCTTAAACAAGCTGAGTCTTGCATTTTGATATCAAGTGCTCTGTAAATTTGTCAAAAAGGCGATAATGTCGTTTCCATGTCACCGGTTATAACCATAATGTTTTGTGGCGTCACGTTTTTCCAATTAATGTATGCATTGGATCAGACTGCAGGGGATTTTGTCTCTTTCCTATAGATCAGCGTTTATTTCTGTACAAATACACAGGCTGTGTTGGATTTGCATTTCATCATGGGAATAGACTATACCTCTTCGTCATAATTCCTTTTTCTGCATCAAGACTACGCCCACATTCCTGTCAGACAGAACATGACAACGCGTAAAGGAAATAAATAGTCTGGTGTTACAAGCAGCAACTTATCACGAGTATGGAGACACCTATTTCAGAAAAAGGAATTGTGAAAGCGGATTTATAGTATTGTGCGTTATAAAAAAATAGTGGATCGGTTTTAATCATATCTTGAACACATGTCTAAACCCTTGGCAAAGGAATAGCTACAAAAATGAAACAATAATATATGCAATTCCAGTCTATTCTAAAAAAAATTATAATTTTTGACCCATGTAGACACCTACTCAAATCTTTTCACACCTGATTTTCAAAAAATAGACTGGCTCAATGTGGAGATATCAAAAAGCAATGATTAAAGGTGAATTTTATGGTATAAAACCATTATTTTTTTTTTTTTTTTTTTTTTTTTTTTTTTTTTTTAATAAAATAATATTCAGAAATTCAGTTGATTCCGACGTCGGTGGTTGTGATGGTGTGTTGCAAAAAGAGTGTTGTATACAGTGCCCCCAGAGGCCATTGTGTCAATTTACAGACAGAAATGCAAAATTACTATTTCTTATAGAGTAGCTCGAATCTGTGTGTAAGATTAGGCACCCCATATATTTTCTTTGGCCAAACAGTTCAGGTATATAAAGAGCTCAAAGTTCTTAGGCAAGTCGGGGGCGCGGAGGATTATGGATTACAAAATGCCCCTTTAAGAATAGATGACTGAGTTACCACTATCGTATAGCTACAGTTTTGCTTTTTTTGATCAGATATTGGAAATTTCTGCCTTCTATGTTTTATTCCAAAACTGACATATTTTCAAGATATTGCTTGGAGGATTTGCTGGGATGGGAGGATCAACCAAAGGTAGATTCACTTCTTTGACCAGGACAAAATGGCTGATTCATGAAGCCTTAATATGATATAGTAGTGGGTCACCACCGCTACAAGGATGCATCGACACCAAATGTGCATATTAAAGTACTCATTTGCATATTTGTTTCTGATTGGTTTATAACAAGGCAACTCGTGCTGTATTTTCTCTAAGCATTGTAAGCGAGCAAGCTGAGAACTGGAGGATTGTAGTTTCATTACAATTCTAAGTTTCCCTCAAGCACTCTTATAATATCTGT